>JAANSM010000235.1:0-35658 GCA_036850725.1 Orchesella villosa | reverse complement strand
GGTTCCATGTTCTGTTTTAAATGCTCTGAGGTCTGAGGTGAGTACGCAAAGAATAGCGATTAGTCATGCAATGACATTTTTTTTGGATCGCATTGTTTGTATTCGTATGTATGGATCTTTTAGTCAGGATTCGCATAAAAACTTTTGGTCTGAACAGGAGTCCATTATTATAGCATAGCAATAATTGGCATTACAGATGATAGAAGCCAATGAAAATGAATGAATGGAATTCTTTTTTCCAGAAATACATTGAATTGGCGCATGGAGTTGACCTTAGATGCATTCGGAAAACTAGTTTCATTGTAGCGAGAAAACAGGCTTCTTCAGTTACATTGTTTTGGTAGTTAGTACAAAATACTTCAAAATAGGAGATATTTAGATAATTCTAATTAGTTTGTGTATTTATTTGGATATTACCACGTACAGCTATTAAAAACGGGTTTGAAATGCAATTTAAAAATACATTAAACTCCATACATAGTACAGACAGAGATGATACATGAGTAGATAGTAACATTTCTAACCGAGATATTCAATGCGTTAATTAATACGTATTTACATTATATATANATACATTAAACTCCATACATAGTACAGACAGAGATGATACATGAGTAGATAGTAACATTTCTAACCGAGATATTCAATGCGTTAATTAATACGTATTTACATTATATATACACATGATTCGTACTTTGAGTGCTTAAATGCTCCATTTTCATGTTACATTCATAATAACATGTAATAATTTATTTAGTAGATATGACTAAACGAATATTACTTATTTTTACATGTCATGTTACGCCTAAATAACATGATTACAATAATTGCATGCAAACTGTGTAAGTAAGCCTTTGTCATCACATTTCAGCACAAAAACCGTTTACCTTTTTCTTTTTTACAATCCCTTCCGAATTCTTTTCTGTTTCGTGAATGCAAATACCAACATTAGCCAAAATTCTAAGAATACTAATGACATACTGGAAAGGTACGACATTAAGGTAAGGTAGTAAGGTATAAGTACTGGTAAGGTAATGTTTCGAACAAGTATATTAACTTCAGGTGCTGTGCGAGTGTGACAGTGACAACGTTTTTGCATTCTCTATATAAGTTAGTTTGGTGCATCAGGTTATAAACTTTTAGTGTATTCTTATTATTCAGTATTTTTAATTTGTGAAGTTATATCCCTAACTTCAGGAGAAAGACAAATCAAATATGAGTATAATTCAAAAGATGTAAATAGAGTCTTTTATCTACAGCCAGGATGGTTTTAACGCGGAATTGAAACTTGTATATGGTAATGGATAACAAATTTAGAGGTAAGGTCGAGAGATGGAAGTGAGAAAAAGATGGATTCGATTCTTCACTTAATTTTTTTCCTCCAGCGCTTCATTGTCATTCGTCTGATTTTGATTCTGGTCCTCCTCCATAATCGGCTCATTCCCTAGCGTAGCCCCTTGCTCGTCTCCATTTTCATTCAAAGTATCATCATAACCGGGAGGAACTGCATAATTGATAAATATACATTATATTGAAGCTTTAGAAAAATGAAGCATGGAATCAGCCACCTTACAATAATACGAAGTGATAACTAGTGGAATTGCTTACAAGATTCGATTGACGGTAGCCTGGATGACAACTGAGAATATGTAGGTGGTTTCGAAACAGTTGTAGTAGAACAATTTGATGCCATTGAAGAGGTGGAGCCTCGCCTCTCCATCGTCCGGTTGGACTCAAGAGTGAAACTATTCACAGCTGCGATAAGAGCCTCTACAGTTTCTCGTGTCGTTCCAATAAAAACTGTTTGGTCAGCTTTTAAAACATTGTAATCATCCAGTTTCAACTTAAACTAGTGTGGGAAATGCATACATATATCATAAAACTACAAAGTAATCAGTAATCATTAATCCGCTAATGTATTTGTTTTCTAACTTAAAATGTACTCGTAACATACCTGAACTGTGTGTGATACAGCATACATACTACTTCCTTTTGTGTACGTTGGACTAGCGCCCTTGTGAACTTTCACAGTTCCTTCCCAAATAGTTTCTGGTTCAGGTTCTGGTACCTCCCTGTCAGAATTCCCAAGCACAGCTATGGTCGACTTTTTAGTGCCATTTATATTATACATCACTTTTTGGAGGAGAAGCACACTCATCTTGAATGACAAGCATTTGGGATTCTTCACGCGCATTGTAAATCGCAACGACTCGTCCGGTAAATAGCCACAATTCTCAAGATTTAGAGTGGCAACCACTAGCTTTTTCCCAGTGAAGATGGAGCGTTTCACTGACCTCTCAATTGTAGCTGGTTTCAAAGCTTCTGGATTCTGAGAAAGGTTATAGTAGCCCCCAAACTTCAACCCCTTTTCCCCAATTTGAACCAATATACCGTTCTCTGATTTCATGTAAGCAACCACTTTGTATTGGAGTGTTCCATAAGAGTTTTTAAATGGACTTGGGAGCATATCTCCTGGAATTGTGAGATTGAATCCGTATGTGTTTGTTCCTGGTTGGAGTTCATACGGGCGATTTTCATTTGAATCTGCTGTAATATTCATTATTCACAATGTATTTTTTCAGATAGTCATTTTCTTAGAAGAAAAATATAAGCAGCAATTTTATCCATACCATTGACAACAGGCTCTAAATCGATCATAACAGGAGACTCAAGATAACCATCCACAAGCTCTTTGTCTTCCCCTCCTTCCAAAATAAGTCCACATTTCTTGTGCTGACTTATTCGATTATCCAATTTTGATTCAAATTTAAGAGTGCAAAGTGCCTCATACTGAATCCTTATTCCTAGGAACAAACGACGTAATATGAAAAATCAAATGAAAAATTGAATAGATTATTTATGTATTTAAAACGTATCACAATGAATTCCCCAAAAACGGAAATCGCACTCACCGTAATGTAAAATAGGAGCTGGTGATTCAATTATTAGCTGTCCGCTCATACACCCATAAGGTTTCACATGTGAACTTTCTAATGCAAAACTTGCAGTAAATTTTACACCAAAATTTTCTCCTTTCCCTGGCTTATTAGGGCCACGTTTATTAAGAAGAAGTGCGAAGGACATTATTTTTCAGTGATGTTCTATAATCATTTATACGATTAAAGAAAAAACTCTATTCTAATCACAAACTGTTTTATACTCTTCAAGTAGGAGTTGGGCTGGGAGTACATGAAATATTTGTTGGAAAAAAGTCTAACTGCGTACTTTGATTACTTTCTCTCAACCTCAGTTTTTTTCCAAAATGGTGGATCGAGAGTGGAATGGAAATCGACAACAAATTGAAGTTTTCTGAACGCTATACCACCATTAACTGGTTCCTTTCCTGTAAACTCCTTTTAGTCTTTACAAAAGCAATAGAGCTTACTTATAGGTCGAGCACAATACACATAATTGTTCAAGGCATTCTCATGTCAAATGGACATGTTGTCATAAATATGCACATCCAACATCACAGGCTGTAATAAAAGACATAAATAGTAAAGAGAAAGGAGAGAACTTAAGTAAGACACATTTTCATACAAACCAAACACAAACCAAAAAAAATACCAGTACAAAAGTACACAAGAAAAAAGTACGTAGAGTAAAATGAATACTTATATCATATATAGAAAACCGTTGTTAACAAAGCAAATTCAATAGAAAAAGTGTATCTGTTCAGGTTCTCGTCCCCACTCGAATGTGAAGGAAGGAGGGAGAAAAAAATCGATGAGCTTGTCCTCGTTCAACAGATTGAATACTTAATTGCGTTCTCAGGTCGATTGAATACCGTGTTTGTTGGAGCACTTTCTCCGTGTACTATATTTCTGCTAGGTATATAAAAACAACATAAGCTATATATATATGGGACAAAAGACAAACTTACATTAGTGATTTATTTTTTTGCGCTTTCCCTTCACCCTTCCATCGCATTTTTTGGTTTGTTGTGTTGTACATGTACGTTGTACTTACTGATAGCTAAGTGCTCAGGATATAGAAGAAAAATATAATTGAATTGTTTCTAAACCATATATTTAGTATTAGACAGCTATTTTCCTGTGTGTGACTGCCAACTACGGTGTATATGAGCTATGTTCAATGTTGCGTGCATTTTGTATAACCTTCATAATGTTTTTAACTTTGCAAATAGGCACTTTCTTTTTGCTTTTGTTCCTGCTCTAATTTAATTTACCAATATTATTGCTATAGATTGTCGAGGCTAGGGAAACTTCGGGAGGCAAGCGCTTTTTACTTAATAGCAGGCTTTCTACTATACTGGGTGGATGGAAGCATAAATCATTTGGTTGAATTGTAGATTGAAAAAGTATTTATGATTTCAAAAATTTAGTAATACAGAGCTATCGATTTTTAATATTTTTGTACTGTCAATCGTATACACACATGTATTCAAACCTGAGGTAAAGCATATATACAGGAAATCGGGCTTGACTTTATGAAGGTGAAATTTTGCTCAATTTATTTTTTTGGCTTTATAACATGGGATGGGGCGGTTGGGTTTTGGTTCCATGTTCCGTGAATTAACAATTATAGAGTTATGTCGATTATTTTGCAGCGTAGAAAAGTGTTGCTCGCTAATTTATTTCGTTTCATTGGATGGATTTAAGGAAATGGAGAATATACGCCGAAATAATATCAAGTTTAGATTTTATTGGATTGAGATGTCTTGCAAGTATTACAGCGTAATTTTTCGAAATATGGGAAACTTAATGGATAGTTTTTAGGTCAATCAACAGAAGAGATGAAACAATGCAAAAAGAGGCTAAAAAGTATTCAACGTTTTTATGTAAACTCCTATGGATTTTCTTGTTTCAGTGAACTAACATGCAACAAGCATTTTCTTTTATATGAAGCCTACTGACATTATACGAAGTAGAAAGTAGATGATGAAAGAAATTAACAAAATTGACAGTAAATAGATAGAGACACGCTATGAGGGTGTGCCCGTCTTTTTAATTAGAATACATCGACACAAAAACCGACACCTGGGGTGCGTGTGTATATAGATTCATTTATTGCTTAGTCAAAGGCAATATCCGTCACAATCCAAGTAAACTGTCTATTCTACTACCTCTTTATTACAGTACTTGCAACCCTTTCCTTCATTCTTGATGCGACATGCAACAATGTCAATGTGACATGGGAAGCGTGACGCATTTTTTAGTACGTCATAATGTGTCATATGAAGTAATGGGCTACATACAGATGTCTTGTTCCTTGACTACAAATATATCAAACCTATTTTTAATGATTTGTAAATATTCCACATGGTGTGATTATGCCGCTTGCATGGAACAACAGCAACAGAAGTCTAAAATGGCTAGATGTTGGATCAATATTTCCCATCGGAGGAAAGATGTGCAAACAAAAGCAAAATAAAACTTTCTGCGTGGCCTTATAGTATATTATATGACTTGTACTGCCTGAAAGAATTACGAAAGTTGACAATATTCTTCTGCATAAGCATTAAACTAAAAGATTTGACGTGTTCAGTAAAGTATTATTGAAGTTCCAGTTATGAATACTATCCAAAACATGGGTGGCGAAGACCGGCCTGACGTACTAAATCATATGGAAATCGAAGCGTACGTAGTGGCTCTTGAAAAGTCTAAGACAATGGAGCTAGGTACGGTTCATTAATTCATAATATTCCATTATTTAGTGTCAAAAAATGGGCAATTACTACTCTCCCCAATAATTTACCTTAAAAATTGAAAATTCATCAAATTACATTTGCAGGATCGATTGGCTGGCTTGAAAAGCACGAGCGCGTCAAGCAACTGACTGTCCAATCCGTCATCCAAGCTCTTTCGAACCGCGAGGAAACAGTGAAGGAAGCCTTAATTACTCACGAAAAGCTAAAACTCCTAGTTCATGATTTAATTCTCATCGAGCTATGGAGAGAAGAAGTTCTTCCCGAACTAGCTAAACATGCTTTAACTCAAGGGTTTTCCATTTACCCCATTTTATATCATGAAAGCACTTGCATAAATCTGCTAGAAACTGTTCTGTATCACCCCGAGTCTGCCGAAACTCTTGGAGATGGTATAGTCGACTTGACAGACTACTGCCTTCGCCTAATGAATCAATTCATAACCTTTGGAAATGATGATGACGAAGAGAATGATGAAGGTCATCAAAATGGCTCAGGAGATCGTCAAAGACAAGCAAAAGAAGCTTCTGAAAAAGATGTAGACATAATCAAAATATCTCGCGGTGTACTATTCGGAAACTGCTTTAAAGGTTTATCCACCCTCCGCTATATTATCGAGAACATTGACTCATTAGGATCCAGTCTAGTCTCACGACTAACCGTGTCTTCCGACGCTCCCATGCTTCTCACAGAACTCATTCTTCAAAAGCCTTGGAGGCGTGAGAACTGGCAAAGTGGTAAAATCAGTGAGTATGATCCAACAACAGCAACATGGAAAACTATAGACTCATCTGATCACTTCATTCTTAACCGTAATGAAGTACAAGCTTGGTTGGGATTATATCTTCTCCTGAAGAACAACCAAGTTCTTGGCAACTATGAACTTTATGATGGGCGAAAGAATCAACTTCTTAAGTTGAGGGCTTTTCTTAATGACCTGTCATTAGACCAACTTCCCATATTGGGAGAACTTCAGCTATTTCTCAACCAGATTGCTATTCAATCCGGACCATTTGCACCGTCAAAGTCGCCTCTACTTTTGGAAATGATTGCTCCTATTCGAGACGCTTTAGAGACAGAATTTAAAGAGAAGAGGAAGAAGCTCATTAAAGTATATACCTCCGAACTAGTTGAAGCTTCTAGGGAGTCGTTGTTAGAGAAGGCGATAAAATTGGCTGCTTCATATGACATTGCTAATTTTGAACCAACTTTGCCAGTCAAAGGAGTATGCTCTAAGTGTGGGAAGGAAGCTGAAAAACGATGTTCAAAATGTAAAAGAGAGTGGTACTGCAGTCGGGAGTGTCAAGTGGAGCATTGGAAGCTGCATAAGGTCACCTGTGGGAATGAAACTTAAAAGGAAATGGATTTTAAATAGAGAGCATGTGTACAACCCGTCGTAACAAGTATACAATGCAATGTACAACCTCATAACAACTCTACACGTGAAACAGTAAAATACCTAAGTTTTATCGTTTCCTTGAATCTTACAAAATGTAATAGATATTTAATTAGAGATAATCAAAAAGAAGGAGAGTGGAGAGGGAGTGTTAAGATTTGATTTCAGGAAGTAAATAATGTACCTATATCTTTTTACAACTGTTACATCCAACTGCAGCCCAGTCATGGCGTGGCTAAAATTTAAGACGTAGTTTATAATAAATTCATTTAGTTGAAGTAAGAGTAGTAATTTTAGCTGATTTTCTTTTATTCAATAAATCATTCCTTAAATAATTATCAACAAATTGTTTCGCGTTTTGCGCATAATATGGCTCATAGTAATTCACCAAGCTAATATATACACTTGTAGGCTGGACTGGAATAAGTAAATGCGTCTCTGTTGCATGCAGCGTCATCAAATATTATTATATATGACATTGTGGCACACTGGCAAAATGCATACAGATTTAAAAAATTATTGTTGTATTGTAACAAGTGCGAAATTGGAATTGTGTGGTGGAGTTTTGGTGTGCTCTTCAAATCTAATACTTACTCGTACACACGTATTTCTATAGGTAGTAGTAGCATATATTTATATAGTAGTATGAGAAAATCTTATCTAGGAATTCTTTTCAGTCTCCTTTATTTCCTTCCTTGACCCTGACTCGCTTTTAGGCAGCGCGTTTTCCTTTTTCTTATATATATGTTTAACATCATTTCATATCAAATACATACGATTTGTTCACATTATAAATAGGCATGCATTTTTAGTTTTTACAAGTTTCTTAATACAAAAGTTTTCCATTCACTCTTCGTCTTCGTATGAATGGGCTAACCAAATCGTTAGCAGACCAGAAGCATACTATACTATTGCTACTTACCTTTGGCTCACTTGTATTACAAGGTCAGCGGTAGAGCTCGTAGTGGACGAAGTGCCGGAAGAGGATGTAGGGGATGGATTGGTATCACTCTTAGATTCAAAATGTTCTTGTTGAATTTTATCCAAAGACTTTCCTTTCGTTTCTGGTACGAAAATGTAGATAAACATTACTCCAAAAGCACAAAATATTGCGAATAGCCAAAAAGTATTTTGTGGCCCGAGAGCTGAATTCAAGTCATGGAAAAAACGAGTGATGAGGAAAGCTAAACTCCAATTGAACGTCGTGGTTAGTCCTGATGCAAAACCTGGAAATAAGTTATGATGTAAAATTTTGTTTCATTTATGTTGAACTTTTCGTTTTTCATAAGAATCCATGTTAATTTAAGTGCATACCAATAATATTGCTCGGAAGCACTTCACTCATAACAGTCCACACAAGACTGGCCACACCACCACAATATGCTGCATTAAACAACACTAAGCTCACGAGAGGAATCCAGTTAACTGCTTCATGAAATATGGCATCGATTGACTGCAAGTGGAAAAAGGCTCCCAGAGTCACCAATGACAAGCACATCACAACAAATGACAAAATTAAAAGGATTCTCCTTCCAGCTTTGTCTACATAGAGGGAAGCGATGATTGTGGCAAACGTTTGGAACACTCCGACAACAACACCAGATACGTGGGAGTCAAGTCCTACACCAGTATGCTCAAATATCATGACAGCATAAAAACCAAAAGCGTTTCCTCCACAAAATTGGTTGAAAAACATGAGACCGAGAACAATCATCAAGGGTTTCAACGTTGATGGGGACATGAGCTCCTTGTAGTTCAATTTTTGTTGCTGCTTTCGACTAATTGCTTCTTGAATCTGAAAAAAGTTAGCATTATAGATGTACACCCTGATATTTTGTCTTTGTTATTCTAAGTTATTGTTATTATGAAATCTGCTAACTTCATCAATTTCTTGTAAAACTTCCTTTGATGGACATTTCTTGTCGGAAGCTCGGAGCCAGCATAACGCATCAGTAGCTCTGTCACTTTGTTTTGTTGCAAGCAAATAGCGTGGAGATTCTGGCAAGTAGGCAACGAAAATGAAGAAGAAAATTGGGACCACGCCACAGGCTCCAGCTAAGTAATTATAGGGCAGCATACACCCTGTCACATATCTGTATATGACGTGAAAATAATGAATTCAGTTAATAAAACTATTTTGTGATATAAATATTTATAGCTCATTTCTACTCACGTGAAAAGGATCCCAAATTTGACTACCACTTGAAATATAGCACCAAGACATCCCCGAATTTCAGGTTGGGAAATTTCACTAAGGTATACTGGGGCTACTAAACTCAAAGATCCTATCCCAACCCCTACAAAAGCATTTCAAAGTCAAGAATCAGTTTATAATACTATTTAGACCAAAGGTCAAAACTGGGGATATTTAAGAAAATTTCAAAGAATACCAGTTAGAAATCTTCCTATGTACAGCATTGAAATCTGGGCAGCCATTGCCAACGATAACCACCCAAGAACCAAAGGTAAAGCTGATATCAGTAACGTATTTTTCCTTCCTACTTTTTCAATGCAATAACCAGCTAAAGGGGCTCCAGCAACAGCTCCAATCTGGAAACGATTCGGTTGAACAAAATGTAAGAATTGTAAGATGTTATCCCAAAGGGTATTTATATGCATTAGTATGATAGAATGCATTTTTATACCGTAATCAGAGATCCAATCCATGATATATCTGCTGTAACAAGATCAGGAAAATCTCCACTTTTCTGAATTGAAACAAGTGCTGGAGACGACCAACCCAGGACATTTCCCAAGCTAAAGGCTCCAATGGTCACTATTTTGGAAGCACAATTTTGGTATCAAATTTTTCTACTATTCCAAATACCTAAACCCTCATATTTTCTTCTGTAAACTTGTTTGAACGCTAACCTGTTGCAGATGTAATATATTGAGGCGTTCGAGGGCTCTTCCATCTTGGAGCACTACTACGAACTTTAGTTATCACATCCGGTCCTTCTGTTTCAATTTCAACTGAATTTTTTTGAACACTGTACGTTTTCTGTACCATTTTAAATATTAATATTTCTAATGACTATAACCTTATACGACTCGACGTATTTTTTTCCTTTGTCTATAAAGACGCTTCTGTTTCTTATTGTAAACCTATTTGCACTATGTATTGTCTCCTAGCTGGACCATTTCCACATGCAACCGAAATTTTTTTTAAGAAGGTTCACTGACATTGCATTTGCAGCTAATGTGCTTGATGGGCTATGCAAACATTTGCAAATGAAGTGTTTTCACAGTCCCTTTAAAAAACAAATAAACAATCAGAAATATAAACAAAAAATTAAATCTACTTTTTCCAGAGCTCCTCTTTTCCAACTTAACGCACCAGCTATCCAAATAAAAGTGAGCTGGATTACTAACAAGACTTCCATTAATATATATAATACCCCACTGATAACTTACGAGCAGGTCATCCAAATAAATCCTACATGCTCACCATATTACAGATCATTAAACGATGTAAATGCACTCTCCCTACTTACTACCCTCCCTGAGAAGAATGCCTCAACACCAAATTTCTTATATTTATCTTCACCCCAACTGCATTTCACATTTCCTTGAAGACGCTAAGTAGAAGTTATCTAAGAACACGTTACGTTCACTAATGTTTCCGTAAACCCTACGTATTTAAAGTAGATATAGGTGGATCAATATGATAATATGAAGTAGAACATGATATCTCCTGTAGTATCATATTTATTCCTGCCTAAAAACATGGATCTTCATGTAAACTGCACGAGGAGCTCAAGCCTTATCCTCTTTTATCATCATTTATTTGTTTGGCAGTGAGAGTTTCTTAATCATGTCAGTAAAGAACTACAACATGGATATCCTGTGAGAAATGCAATGAAGCGATTAACAAAGTATTATTCTCATGTGAGGTTATTCCTATTTGTTGTCCATAAAGGGAATCGCAAATACAGTAGCAGTGCATAAACATAGTTATAGTTAGCTTTAGCATAGCATCAGCAGCACAGGATTCTTAAGGAGTCTCACAAGATAATGCTTTTATCAATTACATGTAAAACCCAAGCCCTGCAAACTGGCTAAGTATTAAGAACATATATATAAATTTAATGCGAAAAAAATTACCACGTCCATGGCCATGACTTACGATTTGATACCTGAGTATTGATGCCTAGTGCTGACGCATCTTAAATATACATGGTACCTACCTACGCCTATCAATTACATATACCTACGATAAACTATTTGTTTCTTCCAGCCATCTTTTTGATGATGATGGTTATGATGACGTCATTAACACAGTAATTTTAAATACCCATAATGTCTAACGTTCTAGAGCGATCCATAGACGAGTATACGTTAGAGTGGTTATCAAGATGATGAAATCTGCAGCAGGTGTTTATATAAAGGTCTTCATTAAATGAACATCAAAACGTGCTTATATTCCGCCAAAAATGGTTTAATGCTTCGTTTAATTTTGACTTATCTCAGCAGACATTTACTTAGAGATGATTGCGATTAAGGTCATTTGAGGTAAGCGCATAAAACTTGCTTGCAAAGAGTTGGTGTGATTAAAAATTACATGATAACTTTAAGATAAAAAATATTGAACATGCAAATTAAAGTGAATCGGAGGAGGGTTTTCCTCGAGTTTTAGGTAGTCATTGCTTCAAGTATTTTAGTACCCAAAATGGTAAAGAAAGATATAAACTCGACTCCAGTGTTTGGAATATGTGTGAAGTACTTTCGTTGAGAATCAGCCAAATCTGCTAATTTCACTGGACTGTTCACTCTCAACTTGTTTTCCATGTTTGCCTACGTTTAGCATTGCATTATAATCGGTGGTGATAAGTGAAGATAAGCTAAGTTAAGTATAGTTTAAGGTAGTTTCACGCAAAGGTTCGGTGGCGGTGTGGTACCATCGCATAAAATGGAAACTAAAACAACAGCTCATAGCGGATGTAGCGTCTCTTGTAAACTTGTTTGGGTCATTGAAAATTTGCAGAGAACAAGAAGGGAGAATATGTAGCAATTAAGAACAATATGCATTAGCATAAAGTACACACCTGTAAAGTGTACATGCAGAAGGTGTGTCTGACTGACCATGCCTCTTTTATCCAGGAATCCAGACTGAGTTTTATTCTTTATATATATTCTTTATGAGAATGAGTTATAATTTAAGGTACATTTTTCTTGAGAGAGTTGCAAAATCGTAAACTACAAATCTTAATAATTATTTAAGCAATTCAATTCATTACCATCTAAATATACTTAATAATACATATATAAGATATGATATGATAAAGTTGTTATTTATTCAACATAAATTTACTGGAGTTTAGGTAGGCAGAGGTTGGTCAACCGTGTTGTTCAAGATATTCAATAATGAATGAAGACCGATCCAAGTCCAAGATTTTTAATGTGATTGCGAAGTGTGTACAACACAAGATAGAATATGGAGTACGAAGTTTTGAGTAAAGAAGGAGGAAAATAAACAAATAAACAAATGCAATCAAAATGCAAATATATAGAGACATAGACATATATGCATTATACTTCTAAATTAATAAATATATATATAAGTATTCAATGCTACCTGAATAAATTTCGCATCTTGTATTCAGTATTCTGCTTCAGTGCACCTCTCTTACATCAATCTTTAACCTTCAACTTGATCATGAAAAGTACATATATATATGTAACTGACTACAATAGCCACCAACACACTTGTCTATCAAAAGGCGTGTGTGTGTTGTAATTTGTAATGTAGCTCGCCGGATGGATACTTGTAAAGTTCAAGTTTAAGCACAAAACAGTAGCAGCTTTTTGTAATTTTTTCAAGATGTTATGACTAAAACATAACTTCTCGTGTGAAGTTTTGTCAACAAGCATATAAGCTCGTGTGATAATCTCTTCCATATTTATAAATTGCGAAATTAAAAATGATCGATGACGCAACTCTTTTTATTGCTTTTGGTAGGTCTTCTTGTCTTTAGAAAGACATATGCTAATTTTAAATGTTGTTCACATCCGGCTTCATTATTCAGGCGTGTATATTGGTGAGTGGCGAATCTAATTATATGATACCCACTGTCCATTCTTATCATTTTAATTTCCACATATTCACACAACCATCATATAACTTCTTTGACCGTGACCGCTCGGAGTGGCTACTAGCCACAGTGAATTTGCCACCGTGAACTAGGTCCTTTATCGTGGCAAATAAAAATTTCATGGTGGCAAATGCCCATTTTCATAGTGGCTAAAGCACCATTCACACCCTAGGATAAAAAATCTTCCTGAGTTGAAATATACATAACCACTTTTTCGGTTGTTCCCCACTCTCAGCCCGCTTCAATTCACGGCGTGCAGCAGGCTGCAGAGTGGAACGGTTTTGGTACATGAGCGTCTCCACACCTTGAGTCTGATCAGAAATCCAAACTTTTTAAAAGCATCATTGAAGTTTTTTAGCCACCATGAAAACGAACGTTTGCCACCATGAAAATGCCACCATAAAAAAGGCGTTTTAGCCACTTCGAAAATGCGTTTTGCCAGGATGATTTAGCCACTCCGATATGGAATCTCTTTGACACATAATGGTGATTTATTCTCAGGAAAATTGGAAATATAATTGTACAAGTTTCGCTTTCTATATTTAAAATTGGTATAGAACTACGTCGAATTCAGTCAGTTGTATTCCCAGAACAGATCGTATCTTAAAGAATGCTTCTTCATCATATAGCTGGTTCGATCCAGATTGAAGTTTAGAATGGAAACCCATAAGGCAATATATTGCACAACTATTATGGTTGGTTGTAAATTGACTGACTCTGGATTAGTTTACGTAGGCAATAAGGAGGAAGTGCTTTTATTGTTTTATTGTAGTTCTCTAAAAATAAATATCACATTTCATACGTCATACGTTCATTATCATAGACGTTTTAATTTTAATTTCTTTGTTTATTAGAATCTAAGGATGTATTTCAAAAATACGTATACACGTAATTATAATGCTTTGGTTGTAAATTTCTTAACATTAATTAGCAAAGAGTTAATATTTACATCGAAGAATCTTATCTAATTACTCCCCATTATTAGGCATGAAAATCGAAAAGCAATCATGGGAACTCTCAAGAAGACAAGATAAATGAACTACACAAGGTTTGTAGTTGAACTTGCAACCGAAGCGATGTCTTCCGCAGACCGAGAACCTTTGTGTTGGAAATTCTCCTTTTGTATCGTATCAAGCGTCTTCCCTTTAGTTTCGGGGACAAATACATAAATAAAAAGCACTGCTGCACTACAAGCACCAGCAAAAAGGAAAAATGTATTGTGAATTCCGAGGGAATCATTGAGATCTTGGAAAAACCGTGTTGTGACGAACGCCAAAGTCCAATTGAATGTGGTAGCAAGACCAGATGCAAAACCTGGAATTATCATAATTAAAATCTTTCATAGAATTTTATCGTGTGACTTGATTTTCGAAGAAGGACGCAAAATGAATTTTCCTTTTATGGATAGAGTTCATATAAGGTACACATCCTAATTGTGTTACATTACGTATGATTAGGTAAAATTTAGCATAATTGGGTACCTATGACATGATTGGGTAGAAGCTCGCTCATGACAGTCCAAATCAGGCAACCAACTCCACCACAGTAAGCCGCATTGAACGCCATCACACTAGCTAATGGAATCCAATGAGTAGATTCAAGCAGAAATTGACCATATGAAGCATTCTTCAAATGAAAAAATGTCCCCAGTGCCAAAAGTGAAATGCACATGATGGTGAACGAGAGCAGTAGTAAAATCCGTCTCCCAGCCTTGTCCACAAATGCTGAAGCTAATGCCGTTGCTACTACTTGAACGACCCCAACAATAATAGAAGATAGATGGGCATCCATCCCCAAATCTGCTTCTTCAAAGATGGTAACCGTGTAGAAACCAACAGCATTTGATCCACAAAATTGGTTAAAAAACATGAGACCCAAAGTGATCAGAATAGGTTTTAGGATGGGAAGTGAGATGAGATCTAAATATTTTAGCTGAAGCTCCTTTCCATGCTGAATTGTTCCTTGAATCTAAATATACCACACACAAATATTTGTTATTAGTTTAATGTTGCATAAATAGTCTCACCTTGAATCATGATTAGGCGCTTTAAACAAACTATGATGAATATTTATTAAAGCTCTAGTGACTCAAGAGAATTACTAAACTACTATTACAATTAGTACTTAAGTATTTAGCGGCAAAGAAGCGCTTAACATTTCTATGTGCAATTTTATGTTTTACATACTTCATCAAGCTCTTCAAGTACGTCTTTGGAAGGATTTGTAGAATCACTTGCACGTAACCAGGAAAGTGCTTTGAGAGCAGCTTCAGAACGACCTTTGGCTATAAGGTAGCGTGGTGACTCGGGAAGGAGGGATGAAAAAATTGTAAAAATTAAAGGAAATATTCCACATGTTGCTGAGAGTAGCTGCCATGAAGTCATTGATCCAATGACGAACCTATATGGTCAACGGTACAAATGTTTTATTATAACTAAATAAAATCAGGGACTGGGGCAAACTGCAATGGTTTTTTGGTGACTAATTTACTTACGTAAATAATATTCCAACTGTAACGGTAACTTGAAATATAGCTCCTAAAAAGCCTCGAATATCTGACTGTGAGATTTCGCATAAATAAACTGGCGCTACTAAACTAAGCGCTCCAACGCTGAACCCTATACAACAACGATATAGTAAATATCCATTAAATTACATAAGTCACAATTATAATTGTAATGTTTTATAAATTAAATAAAAAGATGCAATTACCTGTGAGGAAGCGCCCTATGTAAAGCATATAAATTTGACTGGCAAGTGCTATAGTTAGCCATCCTGTGATATATGGAATTCCTACAACTATTAAACTCTTCTTTCTGCCTATTTTTTCAATTAAGAAACCACTACAACATGCACCAACTAGTGCTCCAATCTATAAAAATTAAACAACCGATTTATTATTAGCTCAACATTTTTCCTACATCTGTACGAATAAATCCTTGTACATAGATCTCCTAATCAGACTATTTGATCTTAATCAACTAGAGTAATATTCTCACCGTGACTAATGAACCAATCCACGCTTTCTGATAATTTTGTATGTCTGGAAAATCTCCGCTGTTAGTCAAATTGGGTATAGCTGGGCTTGACCATCCTAATACATTCCCCAGACTGAATCCACCTATCGTAACTGTTAAGTGAAACATTAACACCTTATTAATATTGTCTTACTACCAAATAACAAATTTAGAACATTATAAACAATATATGCTTGAATTGCTTTAGGTTCAATTAAAAATAAATTTGGTTTAATTTACCTGTGGCGGCTGCCAAATACTGAGGCATTCGATGACTACTAGAGCCACAACAAGCAAGGCTACCTTCCACATCCTCGCTGTTTACAGTATACTTTCCGTTCTTCATGATATGTATTTTGTATTCTTTACAGACTAACTAATTTTTAGTGTCTTAATCTGAAACTTCTTGACATGTTCACAAGTACTTAATCAACGTGACAGAAAGACATGTGTAAAATGTCAAAGTAAATTGTTAACAAAATCTCTTTTTAAATAGATAATCTGACAATACCCCCACCCAACACGCGCAACAAATGTGCAGTCCTGATAAGAACAAATCACGTTGCTGATGTGAAGATAAATCTACAAAACTAATGCCTTTTATATGTTCAAATCTTCTAGTTCCACTTCAATCTGGTTACAAAAGGTACCTAAATCAGCAAGGTGCTTTCTTTGCGATCCCCTTTCCTTATGTGGAAATAAATTGGATACCAGTTTGGGTTAAACTTTGTTATACACGATGAGAGTGTGACTGTGGCAAGGGAGCAAAGTCATCCAGTGGACAATGCCCTGCGTCAGCAAAAATACAATCTTTTTGCAAAACTGACTAAAATGAGGACTAACTTGACGTCAGCACATAAATGAAATATTAGCAAATCAACATCTATATAAGAAGGTGACTGATTGCACATATTAAATCATTAAATTGGAGGAAAAATGCACCCAAATAAATGCACAATTAACGAACATCAGATAATCAGTTTGTCAAATGTTACATGGCCCTTCCTTCAATATAGTATGCATGCAAGTGCGTGTATGAAAGTTATAGTATTTGCTCATAGTTTTGCACACGTTAAAGTGCTCCATACTATGTCAAACTTGACTTTGTAGTAAAAATTGCACTATTTGTAAAACTACTTTTTCATGCTAGACAACAATTCAACAATGTCATTTGAAGTTACGCACACATCAAAACCAGTTACATATACATCAAAATTCTGAACTGAAAGAGAATCAGACCCTGCAGATTATATGTATTATTGATATAAAATGTACCTTTTACATAAAATTACATCCTTCCTCTCCTCACATATAGTACACTATATATACTATATATACTGCCTGATTAATTCTTTGTGCATTGCATTTCTGTTGCATCTAACTAAACCAATCGGTCAAACAACTCCTTCGCTACGCATTCTAATTACATGTCTGATTGTCTGATGATTACCTTTACCAAGAAAACGAATGAAGCAACGACTTACGTCAAAAACTACCTATTAGAAAATTCTTTGCGGTTGATTTTCGAAGATGCCACTTCACTAATATATCACGAAACTTTTCAGAATTGACCTTCAACAGTTCACCACAAGTCATTTGTAATCCCCTTAAAAAGTTGTTTTAACACTTGTTCTTTTGTTTATTTTGGAAAATACTCATCTTTGTTTTTTGAAAATGCGGAAGAACCAAATCGTGTTCCTTCTAGGGAATCTGCGAGCTAATGAGTCACGGAAAACCCAATGAATCAAAAGGAAATGCACTGAGAAAAAATGAAGAAGTCAGGATTGAGTTTTCTAAGCTTCTCCGAAACCGTTTAAAGTGGGTAAATACCAAGTTGTTTGTTGTGTACACAAATCATTTCAAAGTATTTTTTTTCTGTAATCCACAAAATGTTTGCCAGACTTGTCATCATTCAATCACATCTCGCAGAAGACTAAGAAATAAGTTTCTCAAACTGCCTTTAGTTTAGGTTATTTTCATTTGGATAGAGGAGGATTAGGATATGTTGCAAAATTTCCAAAACTACTAACGGCTATTTATCTAAACGTAAACTGCTGCTCATTACTAATAATTATAACCAAAACCAAGGTCTGTTTTTACATTTGCATTGCTGGTTCCGACGGCTATCAGTAGAGATAAGTAGGTATGAAAGTTTGGTTAATGTTTTTGTATTATATTAGTAAACAATTCCAAGAGTTAAAACTGGGTTTTTGAGCATGCGGCATGAGTCCTTTAAAAATTAGTGGTTTG
The DNA here is from genome assembly GCA_036850725.1 of Orchesella villosa. Lineage (NCBI taxonomy): Eukaryota > Metazoa > Arthropoda > Collembola > Entomobryomorpha > Orchesellidae > Orchesella > Orchesella villosa. Next base: position 17,235 of record JAANSM010000235.1, on the reverse strand, counting down.
TCTACAATAATTATTATGAATATTATTATGACTGCACAATTTTTAGTTAGTTTCCCTTTTCCCATTATTTTTTATCGCAGAAGTGAAGATGCTTCATGTATTACTGCATGCACATTAGGCACATATTGTATCACCATTCTACCTACGACCTACACACACAAGTCAAACCGGAACAATACTGAAAGTTAATTTTAAACGCTTGTCACATCACCATTTATTTAGCTAATTGAAAAGTTTAAACATTGCAGAAAATGTATGAGCAAAGTTAAAAACATGTTTGTAATTTATGTGCATATATATTTTTTACAGTCAATAGTGCATGTTTGCATAGTATTTATATAACATCAGGTATACAATTTTCTTTGAACGTGACATATATCAGTACAAACTCGTTTTGTTTTGTATTATTCAAAATTTCATATTTACATACTCAATTACATGTTTTTAATTCGTCTATATATGTGTCTAGGATGAAGGGTGGTAGAAAAGAAAAAAATTATGTTGCATTGCATACAAAACGAAATGACGGCATTTTTCATTCTACCATTTTCCTGTTACCCCACTTCTTATAATTTGACTTAATAGGACGGAATAACTTCCCACAATTGTTGCAAGGTGAATCCATCTTTTGGCTTCTCAATTGCTAAACCTAACTCTTCACTATAAACAATTTGTCTTCTTGGGAGATTTTGTGATTCACCTGTGTAGCCATCTGCAAAGTAGGCTGCAAAAGCGTCTGATGCAAGTTCAGGATTCTCATCGATTTCTTCCACTTCTTCTGTAATAGCCTTGTGGAGTCTGTCTTTTCGCTCCTGTTCGATTTCTGCATCTATAGTCTAGAGTTTTTCATAGAATACTATTTTTCAAAAACGTAATTATACAATGTAATGCAACAGTGCTTAAATTATTTTGAAAGACATACGTCTGGATTGAATTCCACTCCAAATTCAGGATAAGCCATGTAAGTATCATGAATGGAGAGAAGGGATTTGTAAACAGATTGCAATTTCTCTTTAGGATCGATACGAAATCCAAGAATGTAATTTCCTCCGAATTCTGTTGTTTCAATCACCAGCGCTTTTCCAAATTTTGAGTCCCGAACTTTTATCTAATATATATGAGTGGACACGTAGGATAAATGAACTTGAGAACTCATGAATATTCCCTATGCTAAATAAAACTTATTATTGTATGAGAAACGTCTACCTCGGCAATCTGAAGAAACGGAATTGAAGCGTTAAATAGCTCATTTGCAGCAGCAAACCAGACAACGCGTACATTCGTAATGAAGAAAGATCCAAGGTTGCCCTTAAAGAGAAAAACAGAAAATTGCAGTTTCATTACTACGAAAATGAGTGTTACAATGTAATGTTTTCATTACCTGGTCACTGGATAGGTTCCAAACACCACTGATCTGTTCACAAATCTGCTCTTGTTGTAACATTTGAAGTTTTTTATTTGATACAATCATTGCACTTCGCATTTTTATTTCCCTATAAGGTTTGGACTGAATATACGCTCTAGATCAAGGAAATAGTCAAATATATATGGATAGTATAAGTGAAAAGTACCTTATTATAGATAGATAAGCGTACACTAGGGAATATATAGGAAAGCTTTAGATGTTAGATAATGAAATTTAACCTGTGAACCCCCAAAACGACTGGAAACAATCGATTATGATCAACCACAAGATTTGTGAAGATGAATTCATAACGAGATGATTTGGTTTTTGCCAAAATGTGCAAAGATTCCGTCATACCTCTAAGTTTTGATGTAGCCGATTTGATTGAGATGGAGGTAATTGGATTGTAGCCAATAGCTAAATAAATACAACATAATACAATGTACAACTTTATGGTAATTACTAATTACATTAATATAATTTTGGCTACACCCAAAAATACCAAATTAGGTTGGTTACTCACACAAGTTTATTTTTGGATACTTCTGTGACTGCCAGATAATACGGAGATTCGTAACAATGAGCTTTCCAGGTTCTCCATTATTCCCTTTGGTATCTTCTACAGGCTCAATTAACTCGAATATTTTTTCACCTGCACAAGGTTTTAAGTACCTGCAATCCAAAAAGTATTTATAAAACTTATTTGATTCTAATGTCAAAATAGTTTCAAAAATTCAAAACTTACCTTGTCATCAAATCAAACCGAATGTCATTGTCGTACCAATGAGCAATACAGTTTTCAATCGGCATTTTAGTGTAGATTTTGCTTTGTTTTAGGCTTAAATGATTGCGAGAAAAGAACTTTATAATAAGTTTGCTAATTTGAATTTTGAATTGAGCAGGAACACTTGGAAAAGATGCTGGTTACGGACTAACCGATGGATTATGATAAAAGCTTTCACATGCCTGCAGAAAGCATGAAGACTTCATGAGAAGGTTTACAATAGGAAGTTTTTGTTTTCAACTTGTGTATTTCTCCTTCATGTTGGCCTTCACTCAGGCCATCCATACTAAAACCCACTTCCGCATCCATTAGAGCTTTGTTTTGACACCACCGACCGACCTAGCAACCATGCTTATTTCCAGAGAGAAGAGAAAGAAATGTGGAAGCATAAGCTGGAGAAAAAAGACCGAGGAATGCGATGAACCGAGGAATGCGGCAATACGAGGGTCATATCCAAACTTGAGCTTATATCTGTACTTACTTTACGTAGGTTGAGGATACAAACAGGAATTTTCGCACCTCACCGTTAATAAGATATCTAAGAAATGTATAAGTTTTCATGGGTAATCGTTCATTGGAGTACTCATGATCATGATCAAGGCCTTATTGGTGCATTGCATGTGTATTATATATTTATGAATGATATTTATTTTGCTGCTCAAGACTTATTGGCATTCAATGAATAAATTCCCAGGTTGTACATAATGATAAAAGGCAAACACATTTTATTTCTGAATCCTTTTCCATATGATATCAATAAATACAAATTGTATAGCCATTGGTATATTCATTGGCAAATTTCCTACAATTTACAAAGCTGCAACAAAAGCCTCCAAAGCGCTATGTTGTCTCGCAGCATCCGTCTTATCAACTGGCCCTTCCCACCAAACTCCAAATTGATTCAAAGAGTTTCTATTATTATTCCAATTGGAAGCTGCCTGGTTTCTCAGCCAATCTGAATAAGGTCTGCCATCCAATTCCCTATTGAGCTCACCCAAGTTCCTCACAAATGCTCCTTTGAATGAAGGGCCATCACCACCACAGTCACCATTTCCACATCCATACTCATGCAGAATGCCATTTGGATTGAGGGCACCGCTACTCAAAACAGCGTCAGCGATCCTTCTTGCTTCAGTCAAGTAGTTTTGGTCTCGAGTCGCCTTGAACAATTCTGTGAGTCCACCAAGAATGACACCTTGGTTGTATGACCAAGTTACATCTCCATTGTTTCTACATTCATTGTTCAATCCATCATTAATTAAATTTTCCTGATTGATCATTCCACTATTTTTAAACCAATTCCAGACTTCAACTGCTTGGCTTAGGTATTTGGTGTCGCCAGGAATTTTGTTGTGGAGAGCGGCAGCCAACTTAATGAAAAGTTCGTTGGTGATGGCATTTTTGTAATCTTTTTCGATTCTCCACCAGACTCCACCACCGCAAACGTCGTCTTTGTATCCATCGTAGCTGTAATCTGAGGTGTGTTTAGCAGTCTCAAGATATTTTTGATTTCCAGTCAACTCGTATGCTCGCACCCATGCGAGGCCCCACCAAAGTGTGTCGTCTATATCAAAGTGTCAGAAAAACGGAATAAAATCATTTTTTGGTAAAAGGAAATGAAAAGAAATCATGAAACAATGTAATCATTTATACCTATGTAATCATTTGTAAAATCTCCAAAATGCTCATTTTTATTTCGTTCGTAGGTATCGTCAATAATATAACGGTAGTTCTCCACCCCAGTTAATGTGAAGTAATCTAAAAGGGCATTGAGGCAGTTGGCTCCATTCCTAAATAATTAATTGATGGGTTGTTATTTGATGCAGGTTTCTTATCTTATTGCCAATTAGTGAGTAACACAAGTCTGAAAATTTTAATTTATATTTAACATTCAACTCACCACCAACCAGTTGTTGACCACAAAGCTCCATTCCAGAACTGCATTAAAGCAGTCGCAGCAGCATCAACTTGCCTTTCCGCATTTACCGTAGACCTAGCCCAAGACGTGCAAGCAATGTCTTCCATATTGCCAGGCTTTCCACAAGCTCTCATTGCTCCAATTTGCCTGCTACCTGGATTATCTACGTTGTACATTAACGTTCTAACTTCCCTAGAACCAGAAGGAATGACAGCAGCTCCAAGTTGCCCACCCCAGCTACTTCCGGCGTCGAAAGAACGATCAATCCAAACTTCATCGGTGGGGTCTCCATTTGAAATTTCGGCAAATGCCATATTGTCAGAGTCAGAGATGTATAGACGGATCCTGCGCCCGAAAATCTCAACAGACACTGCCTCCCTTGAGTTTGGAGACTGGGAAGGATCCCTGCCATCACAATGAATGTTGCAGATCTGCCCAGAAGCTAATGTAATAGCTACTAGGAGAAGTGCTAGTAAAAATGAGTGCTTCATAATGACTATTTCGTTACAATGAAATCTACAGAACTTTACGGATCAAAATCACAATTGTGAGTGATCTATTTTGATTGAAGGGATTCATATATATGATACAGGTGACAATTTATATGACAGATGTGTTGTGATCTCCATACTTCAAAGTTGTTTTTCGTAGCCTTATCTGTCCTGTTCAAAATCATGCAATGTGTCAAAGTGTCAGCTATGATACCATTTTACGTGTCACAATGCCTAAGTGAAGATTTTATCAAGTTTTACGGAATAAATAATACATTTAATTTGCGAAGTTTTTTATTTACTTGAAGTTTTTAATGGTAAACTCATCAACATTTATATTATTTTGTTCTTGCATAAAGGATGCATTTCATCATAATTTAAATCTTATTTATAAGCCTTTTATACTGCTGCCACAAAAGCCTCAAACGCAGACTGATGTCTAGCAGCTCCAACTTTGTCTAATGGTCCTGCCCACCTCAGTCCAAACTGGTTGAGACTGTTCCTATTATTGTCCCAAATAGAGTTAGCTTGATTTTGCAACCAGGTCGTGTAGGGTCGATCCGGCAAAAATCTATTCAGCTCTCCAAGATTTCTAACAAAGACCCCTTTAAATGTCGGCACGTCTCCTCCACAGTCCCCAGGTTCACACCCATAATCCGTCAGGATTCCATTGGGAGTTAGTTGGTTGCTTTGAAAAACAGCTTCAACAATTTTCTTTGCTTCATCAATATAACTTTGATCATTTGTAGCTTTATGAAGTTCCAGCAAGCCTCCAAGAATAACACCTTGATTATAGCTCCAAGCAATACGTCCATTATTTTGACAGTCATCTGTCAACCCATCATTTATCAGGTTCTCTTGATTGATCATCCCACTGTTCTTGAACCAGTTCCATACTTCAATGGCTTGACTCAGAAACTTGGTGTCACCAGGGATTCTGTTATGTAGAGCGGCTGCCAATTTAATGAACAACTCATTTGGTATCGCATTTTTGTAATCTTTATCAGTAGACCACCACAAACCTCCGCCACAGTGATTATCTTTGAAACTCCAGCCATAATCTGAGTTGATTTTTGCCATGTCAAGATATTTTGTTTGTCCAGTTAGATCATATGCATTCACCCATGCGAGACCCCACCATAATACGTCATCAATGTAGTCGTTGAGAAAGTTGCCGAAATGCTCATCCTTGTTGCGTTCAAAGATTTCGTCAATGACGTGGCGATATGTTTGAGATCCTGTCACTTTAAAATAGTCAAGTAGAGCAGTAAGGCAGTTTGCCCCGTTCCTATACAAAAAATTGCAATATATATTAATTTACTCTTGATCTTTATAAGAATGCGATTTTATGTCAAATTCATTATGATTATGACTTACCACCAACCCGTGCTTGTAAACAGTTTCCCATCGTAAAACTGCATTAATGCCGTAGCTCCAGCATCAACTCGATTCTCAGCATTTACTGTGGACCTGGCCCAAGACGTGCATGCAATTTCTTCCCGATCACCTGCCTTTCCACAAGCTCGCAATGCCCCAATTTGGCGTTGAGATGGATTGTCAACGTTAAACATTTTGGGTTCGCCAATTTCTCATTCCAGATGGGATTGCGGTGAGACCAAGTCGTCCTTCCCATTCGATTCCAGCGTTGAATGACCTGTCAATCCACACTTCATCACCAGGATTGCCCTCGGAAATGTCGGTCCACCCCATGTTATCAGAGTCGGAAACATATAAGCGTATGGTGCGTCCAAAAATTTGGACTGAAACGGCTTCCCTTAGGTTAATTGCTTGGGATGGATCTCTTCCATCGCAGTAGTTATTACAAACTTGTGCAGCACAAAGATTTACTGCGACAAGGAGAAAGACGGTAAAATGTCTCAAATCCATTTTGAGCTTGAGTGCAACACTTCTTTTGACTCACAAAGACTAACTGTACCCATTCACTAAAGAGAGTATGTGATTTTAAAACGTCTAGATTGGAATTGGATGCAAACAATATGTATTACATATATACATAGATGTAACGAACGTCTCAGTTGTTGTTTTTGCTTCTGAAAAATCAATTGAATAATACGGTTACAACTTGAATGTCATACTGTGCTAAATTATTTCAGATAGAGTTTGATTGATTATCGATTATTGTTGACGATTATTCAAAATCATGTCAGCATACAAAAATGACAGATTGACACGATACCACTTGAATTTCAATTAGTTGTTCGTTCATGTTTGCAATTTTCTCAGCATACAGTGGGATACACTTAACATTAATTAACATTTCATTTTATGTACGTGCAAACAAACAAGTGGAATAATTTGGTCATGGATTTAGCATGTGATTTAAAGTATATAGCATAGCATATGGTTCCCCCTTGTCCAGGTAATATCAAATGTAGCAGTTTACCTAATGAATTATTTTCAACGTGTTACATGAATAAAATATTTGAAACAATTTTTTTGTAGTTATTATAAAGTCCCATGCTTTAAGACCTTCGGTTCAAATTTTGATGATAAGTTATTCCGCCCTCAACTATTTTTTTAGTATTCCTAGATTGTATCTAATGTATTAGGTTATTAATTTTGGTACTTGTTGGATTTATGTAAATTTTCAAAATCAATACCTTAGTATAGAATTCTTCCTCTCATAAATCCACCTCCAAACTACTTCAAATACAAAGCATAAAACTGACAACCCCAACCCCAAGACTAGCAACCCGTACACAGCCAACAAATTTGATATTTTGAGTGGGCTTTTCAGAAAATTAACTCCAAGTAAATTAACATACTTTTGTAGCACATTTCGAACATTGTCATACTCCTTTGAGTTCACAAATTCCCTTCCCTTCTTTTTATTGAAGTCCATCACCTCTCGTTCCCATCTCGTATAAATACCCATCTCATAAATTGTGCTGATTATCAGCGCAAAAGTATCCACATAACTGGAATCCTTCTTAAACGGCACTGCCAGTGAAGCAAATAGCGCTGTTTGCATTGAAAACTTGAACGCGTCCTGATGCAAATTGATTGTGGCTGTCGCCGCTGTACTCAGCATTAAAAATGGAGTCCATCCAATGCAAACAGTTTGTTTTTCAAGTAAAACTTTATGAATACAAATTATTGGATTTGTTTCTATTTCTAGCCTTTTCTTCAGCTTCCGAATTGCAGGCGACTCACTTATACTGGAAAAAGTAATATTCTGCATCACCAATATGATTCAAAATCACCTTATAATCTTGTCTATCAGCCAATTCTTCAAATGTTGATGGCAATTTGTCTGTTCTAGGAATCGTCAAATAAGATGCCAGATTGCTTTTGTACATAGTTCCAGACACAATCGTCATTATCATCCATAACATGGAAAGAAACTTAATTCCATGTTTCAACTTGACATTTTGCTCTAGAGAAATTTGAAACGTGGTTGTAAATGACCAATAAATGGAATGTGAGAGAGACCATTTCACAGTTTGAAAACGAAGAAAGAGAAGCATACAAAAGCTTGTGAATGTATACAGACTCAAAACTCCGATCCAAGTATCCATTTCAAAAGGATAGAATACTGCTTGCCACTTGATTTCCTTTGCAGAAGGCTTCCGAGCAAGAAACAAGATGCGGGCAAACGTTGCTGTCCAAGTCCAATCAAAGAGATCGTACCAGCGGGGTAAATGTCCGGAAACTAGAGCAAAGTCAAAGTTTCCAGTTGTCAAATCACCAATCATTCCTATCCACGTTCCATTTTCTAATAGCGATCCATATTGCTGCCCTTCTGGTGCGTACATTTCGTAAGTGTAATTAAATTTGCTTCCTACTGCATCATAGAGCCGAATCATTGTCCCATCGAATTTCCTGTTTGACGACTTGTTTGGAGAAATTGTGTACTGATGAGGAGGAAGCTCTGGACATCCTGTTACGCGGAAGTGCTTCCCTCGCAAGTTGAATCCGAGTTTGCGAGGAGAGGGAATATTCTTAAGAGTGAACGCTGCCACAGGAGCTCCGTTGTTGTAAATTAAAGGGTCAATCAAAAACCTCTTCGTGTCTGAAGCATAGCCCACTCTCTGTCGCAAGGTTGATAATGGGTGTTTTTGAAATAGGGAACGAATAAATTTCTCATTTCCGGTGAAAATAAAACAGTCACGACGACTGCTTCCTACATGGACAATTTTTTGATGTATTCTTAAAACATGGGTAGAGTCTGTCACGTTTACTAAAAATATTTTGGGATGGAACAAAACTGAGGTTGTTCTGCTTTGAATAGGTGCAGGCTTCAGAGTAGTGGGAAGGTACTTAAATTTGCTTTGGTAGTCGTAGATAAAGTCGGAATCTTTGGCGGAAACTGGGAGAACATGGAGACTTGTTGGATAATAAGAACTTTTGGTAAGACACCATTCTATTAGGGACCATATAGCTAGCTTTTCGTGATTAGCTTCGATTTTGAATGGAAGACAAACGAAAACGGAAAATGAAATCAAGGAAAGTGCAAGACGAATTCGTTTCCGGTAAAATATCATTTTTCCAGAGACAGTCCAAACTTCCAGTAACTTTTTCTGTCATTACATAAACTGGGAGCTCGAGCTGTCAGAATTTTTATTCTATATAATCTCGATATTGGTTTTAATGAAAAATGCTTTTCATTAAGGGGAGATTGTTGCTTGTTTTTCTGTGTTGCGTTTCATGTAATTACGTTAATTCATTGAGATTCTTTATTTATTACAAAAGAGCCCATAGTTTTGCTAATGATGAATTCCAAATCTTACTGGTAATAACAGGTCTGCAAGTTGTAATTTACTATTATGCTCATTGGAACGTGACGACCAAAATGAATTCTTTATAAGATTAGCTCTATATTTAAGCGCAGCATAAACAATGCAAGGCCAGTTATTTAATTGTTTCTCGAATCGAAATAAGGGTTTGATATCACTGGTGAGCTAATTAATAAAATTAAGTGACCATTATCAATCATCACGCAGTAAAGATTGCATTGCCTCTTAACGCTTGAAATTACGGGAGCAGCGTCAAGGCCATTGCGTGCTTCTTCCATCCGCCTTTTGTTACCCTTACCAAAGATATCAAATCCATAATTATGCCATGTAACCTTGAAACTACTTACTTACCACGAATTTAGGATGATATTTCTACTTTCTCACTCCTCCGGCCTCATAATCCAAAACAATTTACAACTAAAAGACGCTACCCCAGGTAGCGTATTGGGGTAGGTGACAGCAGAATATATTTCAATGCCTTAACTCAACACACTGAAGTTTCATTTTGCTAATTAATTACTGGAAACAATTATTATATGAATAGATGCAAACAATAATGTGAAGTTTGTACTGGAAAAGGATATTTATTTCTGAGATCCAATCAAAGGTGATGAACAAATATTCTCCATATATTAATCTTTTTAGGCTTGTACACTCAACGACAAATTCTCTACATTCAATACTAGACTCCTATCTTCTAAGCACTTGACCATATCTCTGTAAGTGGAACCTTCCGACTCCACATGCAAAATGGTCCAAGCTTCCTTCACAACTTTTTCCACGTGAGCATCCGTAAATTTAGTTGGAACTTTTCTTGTTCTCAACTCCATCAAAGAGCAAGCCAAAAAATACAATATAATCCCAATGCAATAACTCCTTGATGAACATATCAAACGAATAACTCCCAATATACTTTTAGCATATTCCACAGCTTTCAAAAGATCATCTATCATCCACATTCCCAAAACAAGTACCATTTTCCTTCACATAATTCAACTTCCTCACAATTTCATCTAGAACATTAAATTTGATATCAATAAGGAGGTAATGATTAGGATGAAGAGAATGAGAGGACAACTCAACAAGTATTCTTTCAAGCGCTTTTGGACTTTGTTGAGCAAGTTTTATGCGAGCATCTATATCATTTGTTAACATCTTCACATTTTCGCTTGTTCTTGAATACCCACAACCAGTTTCCGGAGTGAGCATCTGGTAAGAAATTTGAACACAGACCCACGGAGAATCGCTCTCCAGTGGATTTTTTGGCAGTAAGTAACCTTCTGAGCAGTTGACACATTTTATAGCGGAAAAGAAGGAATTGAACTCGGTTGAGTCGCTGCATCTGTCACAGCGGCAATGAAAGAACCAATCTTCATATAAGTTTTCCCGTCTCAAAAATGTTCCTTTTGTCGATGAAATGTATTGTTGAGAAATCTCCTCTCCTTCCTCAATATCCATGGAAGACCGAATCTCCATATATAAGTTCCCCGTCTTTCTCATGCAAAATTGTGCGAGTGTTTGGCCTGCAGTTGTGGTTAATTAAACTGAGCTTAGGAAAAACTGCTGTGCAAAATCTGCAAAGACAGGAGAAAACTTTGATACGATATTCTTATCAATGCCATCCGTTATTTATTGCTTCCAAAAGATTCTTCATTTAGCCTCTACGTCGGCTCACCTTTTCTTTCCATTTATAAGCGCATCACCACTATAACAATTCACACGATTAACTCCCACAATGTGATTAACCACATCCAGTTCATAATCCATGTTACATTCTTCAGTCAAAAATTTGTAAAATGACTTGAACATTAAAACCTCATCCTTCACTTTCATTCTAGCTTGAATATGAGATTCTAGTTGCATCAACTCCTCAAATCCTTTGGGATCCTTTTCTTTTAGTAGCAGCGCTCGTAAAAACTGAATAATAAAAGTAATATTGGGGTCGACAATTTGGTTGAACCTCATTCTTACGGAAAATTTTACATTCGTTCATGGAATGACTCCCAAGTTTCTCACATCTTTTATTGCACACTGGCCAACCGCACTTTGAACAGCGATACGTCGTGTTTGTTCCACGACAGCAGCCCAAACAAGTTGGATATAAGTGAGACATTGTAGGTATATTTGGTGCGAGCACGCTAGCTTTCTCCATGTATATCACTTCGTCCACAGCAATGTGCCTGGAAGCTACCCAATATCTTCCGCACTCTGAGTTTGAGTGGATAATGGCTGGAAAACAACCAGATTTTTCATGCTTCGAAGCGTTGCTCTTTCTATGAGCTTCTGAGCAGTAGAACACTTTCTTGCAGTTGGAACACGGAAATTGTGTGGAGCTTACTTGAATCGCTCGCTTGCAGTGACCGCAGCGATGTTGCAAACTGTCACCCGTCTTTAGAGATGGATCCATGGTGTTTGTAATGGGAAATAAAAAATGAGCTGTCAGTTTTTAATTAGTCGAAAAGCAAATTGTTGGAACAAGGAAATTGTGTGGAGCTTACTTGAATCGCTCGCTTGCAGTGACCGCAGCGATGTTGCAAACTGTCACCCGTCTTTAGAGATGGATCCATGGTGTTTGTAATGGGAAATAAAAATGAGCTGTCAGTTTTTAATTAGTCGAAAAGCAAATATAAATGTAATTCGCTCTTGAGAGAGCTCTTGCACAATACACAGTTATAATTATTATGATATCACACGCCAAATTTTCTGACTTGTAATTCCTCCCACAATCAATCTAAGAATGAAAGTGATGGCGATCTAGCGATGTCACATATTTTTTGAGGGATCCGACTAACCAAAAATTTATGAAACGATGAAAAGAGAAAATGCTTGTTTTTTTCAATCCTTGAGCAACTGTTCATGTATTTCACAAAATCATATCTTCTGTCATGAACACCAAGTGGAGTGTGTTGTAGAGGAGCTCAAACATCGTTCTACGCAAAAGTTGAGATCATGAATCAATGTGCTAAGTGCTATAAAGGACACACAACATATTAGTCACAAACAACAAGCAGGAAGAAGAATTGGAACTGGTGCTTGCAATACCAACAACTGTTACGTGCTTAAAATATGTGTGACATTATCCCATCCCAAAGAGTGAAGGCACCTTATGTAATGTTGAATGTGCAACATCCACTAAAATCTCTGCACGAATGAGAGTTTTTTTTTCTTGCTCTCTTTTCGGCAAAAGGATTAATTTACAGGCGAGAGTCTTTCTCACTTCTTTTTTACTTTTCGGTGTGTGTCTATTTTTACTTTGCAACAACCAACTATTCTTTTTTCCTCGCCAAATATAAAAGATGCAGCGTTCTAGGTTGATGGACAATGCTAGTTGCTCTGTAGGGAGTGTATTGACTTGCAGTTTAAATTTTGTCGTGGATTTCGTTTCGCTCAACTGTGGCTGTAGTAAAGCTACACGATGATGTTCTTTTCCCTCGCAATCGGAATATCGGAAATGAGGAAAAGGAACGGGAGGAAAGTTGAGAGGTTTAATGAGGAAATGGCATTTTATCGTTTGCAGTTTCAGTAAATCAACAGAGTTTTGATGTAGAATTTTAGCTTGAGCGGAGCCCTCTGATGCCAGATGACTTGTGGGATTCGATAAAAGGAAATACAATGGCCTATTTAGTTTTTAGTCTCAAACACATTACGATGCATGTGTTCACGTTCGCAAAGAGCGCACGCACGAATGAAACAAAAAAAGTTAGATAATATAGCCTATATACTTAGGGATTTTGGTCTTCATCTCATCTAAAAAAGAGGGCTACACACACATCTCGCATCGAAGTATTTCGTGCTCTAGCATTTGCTTTACCACCATGTGTACCACCGACTGCCTTACAATCACAACAAGTATACATCATATAGATAGATATATAGTAGTTGTTCAACAAAGTAAGTTGCGCTGGAACTTCCAGCTTACGCACTTTCTGTGACACTGCTATTAGTACCTAAGGGAATACTAGAGTTGGCTTGGCCTGGCTCATGTTTTTAGAAGGGGATCCCGTTCCAGGACCAAAAATACATCTTTCTCCTTCCTCGTGTTTCTGAAAGCAACAAAGGTTTTGTTGGCAAGTAGGTACTGTACGCGAAAACTCAACGATCCACCCAGTTTAATATCATATCCTATTGGCATCATATAAACATGAAGTAAAGTTACTGCGAACGACGTTCCTTCTCCTACCCGATGTAAACATGCATGTAATATGCGTTAGCAGGAAACACAGCTTCTGGACATCCGAACTCATCGTCAGAGAAAGCATTACTGACGTGTTACGTTACATTCACGTATGCAGATAAAAAAAAGAGTTTAAGCATCTGCGTAGTCGAGAGTCCTCGATTTTTATATAAGTTATAGTGCTGTGTGATACGTGAAGTACCCCTCAAACTCACTTTAGACTTTGATCTGAAGAGGACTGTGGTTTTTCTTAGAAATCCTTTATCTTCAGTCTAAATCAGATATGATGTAAAAGTAATGAGTAAAAGGCAAGGATGAAATACCAGGATGGGTCTCAAGCATCCGTGTCCTTCCACCCACCTAGTATATAAGCTTGCATGAAAGAAATTGTAGTATCAGTAGCATAAAATTTATGCAAAGTTTTGAAGATCTGTGGCGTATTACATACGTGGTGAAGTCGGAATAAAAGAAGCGATTCCAAGAATACGGTTGGCACGAGTTGGTGATGATGATGACATACGTGATGTGATCTCCTTTTCGACACTGTTTATTCATTTCTGTCTGCTTTTGTTGAATATTCATAAATGCTAATGGATGATCTACTAAAATTGAAGATGTATGTGTGAAAACACCAACTGTTTCTTTAAGCACATGCCATGTAAATTCATTCCAGCATTTTATTTGGCTTGGCATATTATAGCATTCTGGGATGTCTGGGAAGACATTTCTTTCATTCACCTCATAATACACAAGCATTATGAAATATTCGTTTAAAAAAATACATAGATCACAGTTATATAGATCAAATGGAAACGAACATACGTAAGTAAATACGAGTACTATAACGTGCAACTGTTGTGGAGATAGTAGATATGAATACGATATAATTTCTTTGGATTGAGATCCGATTGCATGTTGAAAATGACACACTCCGTAGAATATTGTGTTGCACAGATTCATAGTCATAAAGTAATGATTATCTTTTTAAATTCCGTAACTATCAAATACCATCAAAAGAGGTTGGTTCATAACTCTCTAGACTCAAATAAAAATGATTTATATGCTAGCAATATGGAAGCAAGTACACGTAATGTTCAATTTCAATCCGCACAACCAAATATACTGGATTCTCTACGGACTATCTTTTAATTTTAAATCGACTGCTGTCTGCCCTGTGCAAGTGCAAGGATTAAAAGTGCTATACACATTGTCAGAAATTTGTACGTATTACTTAAGAGGTTTTTGTGCTTCGACACGTTCTAAAACAAATGATTTATTAGGGCGTTATAGTCGATGATACAACCTTTAGTTTTAATATATATAAGAGATTCTAAAAATGATGAATGTGATGATAATTTTAAACGTGCATACATTACTATTGCGGTAATCAGGGTAGGCAAAAAAGATGGATAAAAGATTTTCTCCATTTTGACATGGTAAAAATCTTTTAAACATGGTAATTCTGGGATATATGGAAATATTATGTCGCATACCCAATACACNACATAGTTGGTTTGGTTTGGTGTGATATGATGATGATGAGAGATGAGTTGAAGTACCCTAATAGTAGTGTACTGCTGCTGAAAAAATGAGCGGAGATATAGAGAAAGGAGTAAAGGTATATTTAGAGTGTGAGTCTTTTCCCTTTTATTTTGGCCTTTGAGTCTTATGAATTATATTTGAGAATTTAGAGAAGACTTGTGAATGTGAATATGAATTGGCCTTTGAGATTCACATTTCACTTTCGATTGTGAATATGAATTTGGAATTTAGAGTCTCGAATTGGTTTTTATTTGTGTTTATGCTTTTATTTGGCATTGGATTGTGCGTTCTCCTTCTATATTTAGAGTTGGATTCGTAAATCGAATTGAGGATTCTATTGTGAATGTTTCATGCGATTTCATGAGTTGAACCGAGCTCAACTCAAGTAGAAATCACAAATCATATTTCCTATTGCATGTACAAGTTTGAGGTACAGTACAGAATTTCATGCTGTTCTGCAGCATCTGCCATCATTCATATTGCAGTTATTGTTGGATTGAAACTTGAGTCTTAATAAATATCAAATATTGTGGTTATCGCTTGCTCAATAATTTGACAATGGATCGTTCCAAGGAAGAACAGCTAATCGAATTTGTTAGGGAACGTCCTTATCTTTACGACATGAGAGACTCGTCATACAAAGACACGATTAAAACTAGAAACGCATTTGCGGAAATTGGACAGTTATTGGGAATTGGAACAGGTAAATAGGGCATTAAAAGTATTATGAAATGGATTGGCAAATTGACTGCTTTCAAGTGCACGACCATCTGAAACTTTTAGCACAGGAAACGGAGCATCAATGGAAAGAACTAAGAAAACAGTACACTAACTATTTGCGAAAGCTGTCTAAACCATCTGGGTCCGGAGCAAGGAGCCAACCATCGTTCAGACATTCATCGACAATGGAGTTTTATCAGCCCTTCTACAAGCCGTACAGGTAAAAAATCTGACGATAAATGTGGTGTATACAGTTTTTACTATCCTTATAACGGCAGAAAAATAAATTGTATTCGTTATTGTTCAAAGAACTATGTCAAATGTGACGGAATATGAAGATGATGACTGTGAAGACGCAATGAGCCATGCTAACGTTTCACAAGCTTCCGATCTGTTTAATATATATTGTTGGATATACATAATTATTAGCTAAGATAATCTAGTAACATGGTAGCCGCGTTTTAGAAGTAGTTTTTAGCCAGTCTACATAAACTAAAGCTATCAGTAATATTTAAGCAGTGTGCTAAGTTTGTAGCCGTGTTTTGATAAGTAGTTCCTAACCAGCCTACATAAATTAAAGTTATCCGTAATGCTTAAGCTGTCTGTTAATCTTGTAGCCGTGTTTCAAGAAGTAGCTTGTGACCAGTTTAATGCCAGTGATTAAATACAAATTTTAGATAAAATAAAATGAATTAACAAAGTCTATAAATTCACGGAAAATTAATAATTTATTTAATGAATAGTCTTTAAATAGTCGTACATATAATTAAATAATACATCATACAACACAAAATTACATCACATCTTACACTTACACTTTTCAGTTTGATTAAATTGAAAGGGTTGACGGGGTGACCTTTTAATTTCAATATTGGAAGTGTTCCTAAGGCTAGTGTCCTGAGACTTCAACTCACACATTTTCAGATATAAATTCATAGTCATCCTGGCATCTAACATCGCCGAATGTGTGGCTCGTTGAAAGCAGGTAGCTTGCTCCGGGAAAACGTGGATTGCTACATCCTTAAGTTTAATCGCTTTCAGCTCCTTATCGACAAAAAAATCCTGCAGTGGATGGCTGAAATAATTCTTGTTTTTAATTTCATTTTGAAGGCTGAGTGATTTCAAATCCTCTGCCAGGTTTGCTCCGATTAACACATTTCCCTCCAGCACTTTGCTAAGCAATTCTCGTACTGTTTCGATTCCAACTCCTGTCATTAGTTTCGCCTGATCGATCCGATGAATAGGTGTGAAGAGCGGGCAAACATCATTGAGATCTCTTGATATGAATGCCCAAAAGACGAGTAGACCCTTCTCATTGACAATTGCGATGTTGTTTGCAACTTGACAATGACTTCCCTTCTTCTTCGTCGGTATTTCTCCATTCCAGCCTTTCTTCATGGACAGCTTTTCCACATCTATAGCTAGTATTCCCCGAATCGGTACG
>JAANSM010000234.1:0-35659 GCA_036850725.1 Orchesella villosa | reverse complement strand
GACCAAGTGTAATTACAAGAAAATAATGTAGTCTTCGCATCATGGTAGGAGATTATGCCCTTACGATTTACTCGGAGACAGAGTTCTTGAAGATCTGCTTCATGTAACGATTCATTGCCAGTTAACTGAAATCCCATATGGTACGCAAGATGTTTACTACTCATCGGTATCATCCATCCTTCACGAGGTCCTTGCCGAGCCATCTAAGTTTTTGAAAGGACAGAGGAAACATGTTTAGGAGAACGTTTTTTAAAATACCTTTAAACGTCAGAACATACTGGCATAATAATTTTTAAAGAGATTGATAAGTATTCGTCGTACCCGCACGTAGTGAACATGGTCCCAAGTGGAATAGTGAGATTTGCAATCGCCCTCTGCGATCTCCTTATGGTACGCCGTGTTTGCTTCGCATGCTTGAACACCAAGCGCAAAAATCAGAAAAATAACTGACATTTTGATTAAGTTCATTTTTTTAAATGAACTATTTAAAACTTTGCAGAAGTTTTGCCTTAGTCTTAATAGAGTCACTAGTTTTTAGATTGAGACTGCGAACAAGGACACTAGGATCTTAAACGCCACGATTATTCAATGATTCAAGTTTGCCCAGGATCAATATAAAGAGAAATTTTTTTGATAGACAATGGAGTTAGTTCTAGGTAATTAATGACTTTCTGTTTTTTATCATTTCCAATGAAATTGCTCAATATAGTATATGTTCTGTTATATGGATTACCATGTAGTGTAGCACTGGTGCATAAAAGTTATGTGCACAACATACCTTGTATATACTGTTTGGGTTGAAAATAATCAACCTACATGAATCATATACCGAAATCTTAAACACCTATCCTAAAGTACCCATTTAATGCATGCGTATACAAACTAATAGGAATGATAGAAAATGTTAAACACGAAATTCTCGAAATGGCTGTGCGAAGCATGTTAATAATTAAAGAGTTCAATAAAAATACTCAATGCACAGCATAAGCAAATAACTTCGAAGGGGTGATCTAAGAACTGTGGTCTTTGATGCTCATCGTATTCTATCTGTACAAAGCATATACTTATAGTGCGTGGTTGATTTGGAGAGGTGAAGAGTTGAACAACACAGATATTGTAGTATGACACCTCAGACCAATACTGCTATTCTCAGACTTAAATCCTTCTACTATTGAGTATTTGAGAAATCGTTTGCGACTCGTCGTTGCTAATTGTAAATATAGGAGTGTTGATCGCCTGGTGTTAAACGGTGAGTCTCCAATAATATCTGTTGCAAATCACCAATGAAAACGTATTAGTGATTAGCGTCACTTGAAAGTGTTAATATTGAATATCTCAATAGAAAAGATGGCATTAAGGTCCAATGACGGCTTGAACGGTCCTGAAATGGAAAAGTCTTTGGAGGAGGAGGAAGGGATAAAAGAGGGGCTCAATTTGGAAGAGGTAGAGGTGGTGGATTTGGAGGAGGAAGAGATAAAAGAGGTGCTCAATTTGGAAGAGGTAGAGGTGGTGGATTTGGAGGAGGAACTAATGGTGGCGGAAAGGACGCGCGTGGCGAAAAGGAGGAGAGATGCATATACAGAGATTAACAGGAGACTGGATGCCTACCCGATTGACAACGAGTGGACAAGGGACGACGAATCTTCCACCGATTCGGTTCTTGCATTTTTCCAGATACCTAATCAACGACATGATTGGCGTGTCGCTAGTAAGGAAGACATTGTTGGGTACCTTCCAACTCGATCTAAAATCGACCAAAGATCTTTCTGTGGTACAAAATTTTCTCAATCATACGACCGCACTGCAGGGAGTGCAGAGACGCCTACAACCCACTCTAAATCGTTTCCAGTTGAAAGCCAAGAGAAGTCCTTCTTGCCTGAGGTAGCAGTTGAAGTCGAGGTTATAACATCAGACTCTCGAATTACTAAATCATGTAAGATAAGCATTTTATTTTATTTACAAAGCAAAATTGAAACTTTCATAATGGGGTAAATAGAGGGCAACAACTAAAATCTATAAACATAAACTTGACACAGCTGTGCCAGCTATTCCATTGGATTCATTTGGGAAACACCTTAATTCTGATTGTATTACGACAGTGTCCGGTTTGGCAAAAAAGGATTCACCATTGAAGCGAGCTAAATCTCAAAATTTTATACTATTCTTTGCATACGATGTATCTGAAGCAGTTCTCCACGACGTAGCTGCCCGTCTCAAGTTACGATACTCAAAGTTGCTCACGTAAGTTTACCTATTACTTACCTATTTGGCTATTACCTACATATATATACCTATTAATTTTCGGTTATAAATTATAATTAGATGGCAATTGACATAAATGTTTCTTATATGGGTTTAACAGCGGGGATGTGACTCACGTCATCTATAAAACTTCTGTGGATAATGGAGAGGATCACCTGGCTCCATTCGGCTGGGAATACATGTTTGGTCTCGCTAAAGGATTGTGGCAAGTGAGCTACCAATGTGAGTTGCCAGTCATGAACTCAACTACCATATCCTCTTTTCTTTCATTATATAAACGCCTACACTTGTGTTAAATCCCATTTTTATGCTTATAAAATAGGGATCGTGAAGTCATTGAATCACTCTCGTTGCTTGCCTTTAACTGCATTTGAAATCAAAGGCTGTGGTGAGCCAACTGACGACAGATATCGTTTGCTAAATTATCGGTCTTTTGTTGGAAGTAATGGAATTCCTGGATTAGCCCGTGCCAACAGGGAGAAAGGAGTAAGTAACTTAATTTCGGAAATTTTACACAGCGTTGACCATTGTATTTGGTCTTATTGATAATCAATATTGCTTACATATTTCAGAATCCGGGTTTATTTGATGGCTTCAAATTCTATTTTTACCCTGGCAATTTAAACATGGAGAACTTGGAATGTTTGGCAGTACATGCAGGAGCAAAAGTTATAACTCATGAGCCTACACCGGAAAATATTGACTTATTGGAGTGTTCTTCGCGGTTTCACACTTACGAAAATAAAAATCATCAGTTCAGTCTGACAAGTCATGTGATTGTATACTCCGATTCGAAGCCGCCTCCAGAAACGAAGAAATACAACATGGTGAATCTGAAAACCTTGAAGTTGGATTGGCTTGTTGATTCGCTTGGACATTTCCAGCTTTTGCATTCGGAAAGCTGCTTATAACTTACACTCCCAGTCTTCATGATTCCAATCATTTTCATAAGTACAAGATAACGGTTACGATTATATAACGTGAAGAAATATTGAGCTGTGCAATGATATTGCCCCATATTGTATGAAATGATTGGTGTATACTGAGACTCGAATAAAAATTATCCCAATTTGATTTATTGTGTTGTTGTAAATTATAAATGATTTCAAGATTAGACATCGCTTGGAGTTTTTGTATTACAATATTTTTGGATTTGTCACATCTTGGGCGTCAAATAATCCTTTATGCTGGTTTGTTTTCTATTGTCAGGTGGCTGTTGATGTTAAGGTAAATGTAAATGGCAGTTCATATTTCTAAGTGCATATGTTAGCTTCTCTTCATATGTGACATGGAAAATTGGACTGGAATTCGTATAGTTTCAGCCAAAACCAAAGAACGTCTTTGTTTATGACCAGAGATTGAAACCTCACAGAGCCTCAAAACTGGCAATGTTACCTCGCAATGGTGGGTGCTATAACGCGATTACATTTCTAAGGCATAGGTTGCTGCTGATAGCTGATACCATTCGTATTATGCCAAATAGCATTTGCTTCGAAAGTATGCCGAATTGAGCATTCAAATTCTTTGATTATGTAGCTTAACAGTCCTTTGAGTTATTGTGACTTTAGGAATACACAACAACTTATTGCTTAATTGAACCGAATTGATAGCATATAGTTATCGAACCGTTAGCAACTAACCCCAGATTAAGCAGTTTAAAGGATTTAATTAATCTCCATTGAATAAAAATATTTTAATCATCATATTTGTATTAGTCGACTGTAAGTATTATAACGATAACTTCTTCTTTAATTTATAAGAAAACACTCTATATAACGATGAAAAATGAAGATCTAAGACAAATATAAATGCAACATAAGAACAAAATATGTTTCGTCGAATACATTCAGGAACCGTACAATAATACTTTCCATATCCTAATCATATGGCATGCCAATACACACTCCAATCACAGGTTGCAGACTCGGGGGAAAGAGTATGTAGTCTTTCATCTTTTGAGTCGCTGAATTTCACCCCAACTAACCCAGGATTCGATGGTTTTAAGAATGTAATTGACCTCATGTAACAAAAGAGTTAACATATGTAAGTACATAGTTGAGATTGAGAATTATAGTATGCGTGTTCGATTTTCTCTCAGAAGGCATCCAGTTCGATCTCGTTATCAGTTACCAGTGGAGTAAGTGGACGCACCCTACACAAACCTTAGCTTTACTTCCCGTGCTTGCTGATTGGTGGAAAGCTGACTGCCGTAGGACATCATCTAGATAGTTTAAATAAACTAAGGACATATTGAGGTACTCCATTTCTTGTTCGAATTTAGCTATTAATATTAATACTAAAATATCATATTTATCATGCATAATAATACTATACATATACTTTAAATATTAATTGGATAACTCATTTTATTTTTTGTAGCAAATTGGTAATACAAATTGTAATTTTTAATACATTCATGTATAGGTGCACAATGTAAGTATACTTTCATTACAAATCTGATACCTCATTGCTTACGTATTAGCACTCGCTAGGGCTCTGGACTTGTGACCTGGGGATGTACAAAAATTACTTGTATAATGAAGCAAAAATACTTCATGCATGCACAGCTACATGAATGAAAAGGACAGGGAAAAGGGATGCTCTAAAAGCTGTGCCAACTGTAGTCTTTGCTAAAATCGTTTCTGCTGCTGATCATATTGTCAACATGCATAAATCATGCGTGATGCGCAGCAACAACATCGATGCAGAATCACATCTCAGACGAAGCTCTTCTTGTTTTTATTTTAGGAGGTTTGATCATCTCAAATTGACTGAAGCCCAAACAATCATCAATTTTTACTAATGAGGTGCCCGACAAGTGCCAACAAAGTCTAAGAAGATGGACCAGAAGCATCTAGGTGCCTCAGCATCAGAACAGTCGCAAACGCTTTCTTCTTCTCCATCGTAATTAGAGAACATTCAAACTAAAACCGGTATTGTTATTTTTGTAGGAATATCATTGAAAATATTATAATATGGATTATCAATTATGTACTTTTTAGGAAGAAGACAGTCAAAAATAAAGTCCAGTTTTTGGACGCTCCCATGGTTGCTCCTCCAAGTCAAAGAGGTGACAATCATACAAATGAGACGTGTGTGGACGTGGACGTGGACAATATGAACTTGAACTTTAATCTTCTCCGATTATCGGTTGACGGGGTGAAGGAGAAGGAGGAAGGTAATAGTAAATTGAAAGAAGGCCGGGAAAAGGGATGGAATTCCTACCACTTTTCTCTTGACAAAGAGAAAAAAGAGAAAAGAAAACGTGGTAATTTACAGCAATCTTTATAAGCATTCTTTGAATTTAAATTTTCCTTTATTTCATGCAATTATGATCGTCCGCCACCGATGCAATTGAACTATTTTTTTATTTACAGTTGATGACGAAGCCACTATTGAAAAAGAAGATAGGTCGAAGATAGTTAAACTACAGAAACATTAATTACAATTTTTATGATTACTTAAGTCTGTTATAAATTCAGAAGTTTTTATTGGAATAAATATTACAAATACTCACAAATACATTACAAGGTTTGACAGTCCTACCATAGATAGATATGTGCTAAACAATGAGGGTGTATATTGAAATCGTTTAAATGTTTACCTGGCTAGTCTTAATTACAATTATTACATAAGTATATATTCGGTTGTCCAACATCATTTAGGAATTTATAATAGATTTAGAACAAAACCAATTTAATAATACATTCAAAAAATGTTAAAACCTATGATTTCTCGTAATACTTTACAGAATGCAAGGGCGAGGATATTGAAAATCATGATTTGTTGTTGGAGTAAAAATATTGATTTCTAATATATGAATAAGAGCAAGAAATGATACTCAAACCCGGTGAAAAGCATGTGCTAATTCACAACTAAACTTTAAGAACACAAGCTGGAAAAATAATGTACAGTTTTCTGTAAATCTTGAGGTACCTACACAATTTTATTAGAAAGTTTCAATCATTAATTATCATTTAGTTAACAAAATTTAATTAACAATGTCAACTGAACGCTTCAAACTATGGGAAGTAACAGAGTTTTGCTAAGTCCAAAGGTACACCTTTTTAAATAATGCCGGAAATTCTTAACGTTCATATAATATTCAAAGAAATTATAGTATGCTGTTATTACCATTGCAATTATCTTACAATCGGTTACTAGTCTTATTTAGTATCATGCATACTTGCATAATGGTTTGACAACCTAATAAGTATAATACCTTTCTCTTTCTTATGTATGCTTGACAAATTACTAGACGAATAAAAATATCTGTATTTAAAAAAAATTTAATCATGAATCAATCTTCAGTTCAATAAATTACAGAAATACGAAATATTTACAGGTTCAAATAGTAAGCCCTCGAGTTCGCTGAAACAGATATGGACAACCTGTCCTGGACAGGCGAAATATGAAGTATGCATGCAAAATGCAAATCCTGTAAATACGATTTGTTCTTGAAGCTGTAAAACAAATATATACTACAAAATAACAGCTTGAATAGACATAAATTACATTCATTGTGAACAAAGCAAAGTATATCCAGTTTAGGAATTCAACAGGGTGATAAAATATCAGATTTATAGTGCAAAAACAAAAACATGAACTAATTTTTACTAATGTGTATACCTTTCTAACCAAATTCAGGAATAGACAAAATAATTTTAACAAATGGTGAAACACTAGTCAACTACTTTTAAAAACATCACTTCAGTCTCCTTTTGCAGTACCAAGTTATTTAACTGTAGATTAATACTAATCACATTAATACTATACGGAATTGATAATAAATGTACCCATAAATGTATGAATTGTAAAACCACCATAATAACATGCCTGGATGAGATTTTCAAGCATCCTTAAACAATAAGTTGAAGTTAATTTGAAGGCACATAATGCTAACTGAGTATTAAATTGATAATCGATTAACAACTATCACCTATTCACATTAAATTATATATTATAATATTTTTAACAAAAATTCATTCTGTTCTGATTGCTACATAAAACATTCCAGTCAGAGACGATAAAACAAGGGAAAATTAAATTATTACTAAGGAACACCAGACTTTTTTTCTGCTAATTTAAATGTGCTATGCTCAACAAATGTTATACAAAAACTTCACAGTCTTTAGAAATTTCAGTATTTGAAGAAGTCTTTTCATTTCCTGATAAAGCGCTAGTACTACTCGCACTTTCTGATTTTGGCACGGAAGTGTCAGGTTGGGATTGTCGCCTACGAATTCCTTTCTGTCTCGATGGAATAGGAAGTGTTTGATCAACACTGAAGGTGCTACCATGACTATCACTTGCATTGCTTTTCAACGTATCTGCACTATGACTTGGGGGTGCTTCCCCTTCCAATTCTAAAGCACTTGAACTACTAGTTCCCACCAAAGACGATTGGACACCGACTAAATGAGAATTAATATTACTGAGGGATTCGGAATGTGCCATAGGATCAAATTGCTTAGTCACTTTAGTCTCACTACCACCACCTTTATCACTGTGGTTCGAAGCATCAACATCCTCACTATAAGAACCTCTTTCGTGATATCCATCGTCATCATTATCAATCTCTACGTTGCTTGCTTTTGTAGGCGGCGGGTGAACATTATGTAAATTTGGAACAGCTACTGGTGTTGTGCTATCTATCGGGAGTGTAGGAAGTTCCGTTTGTGTAATAGAAGTTGGAATCATCACTTCAGAATCCATATCAGCAAGACATACAGCATCTTGGCGAAGTATTGAAGCGATTCCATGTCTAACAGGTGTTGGAGAAACTTCCGTTGTAGGTGAACTTAGATAATCAGATGGGTTTCGTTCCGAGTCATGTGGTGTTGTAAAAGGCTGCTGTAAGGGAAGTACTGTCAAAGTTTTTTCAAATTCGACACGAGATTCATTTACTTCAGCAACAGTCATGTATCTCCGTCCATCATCGCCCTCATCAGTTTCATAACTTTCGTTGATTCTGCCAGTCATGTCATTACTTTGCATTTGAGTTGTTGTAGTGTCTCCGTTAAATGCCATGTTATCCAATCCACCACCACTGTGTCCACCGCGAGGATGATTTCGAACAATGAAATCCCGTTCTGATTTGTGACTTAGACTACTATTCTTACTGCTATAAGGGATACCATTACGACCGGGACGGCAGGCAATTCATCCAATGGGGGTGGGGAAGGTTTTCTACCAAATATGGATGTAGTTGTTGGATAAACATTTGAATTATTTGGTGCATGTGAAGTTGAACTGGTTGAGTAAGGACTGCAATCATTCTCTGCAATAGTGCTAAGCATCATCGCGTTTGCTGGCGACCCTGCATTGGTGTCATAAGGGGGTGGTGGGGTAGCTGGGTTGTTTGGTTTTGGAGGAGGTACAACTGGATTACTAGCGGGTAGGGCCGGTGCTGCTGGAAGTGGTGGTTGCTGAGGTGGATAACTATTCTTTAATTGGCTAGTAGTGTTACCAATTGCTTGTTTTCCTTTGGCATAAAGAGGTGAATTTAAAGGCATTGGTGAACCATATCCAGGATTGGCGGCTGATGAGGTTATAGTGCCATCACTGTTAGTGTACTGATTTATGTGAGTTACTTTGTTTATGGGAAGAGGTGAAGCCGCCGTGACATTCAAATGGAGCTGAGAGCTTAGTTGTGACTCCTTCGTTACATCTGAAGTTGGAACTCTTGGTCTACATAGTAAATAAGGAAAGGTACCAATTAATTTTTGTTACAAATTGCTACAATGAGAAACAGAACTTGTGTAATGAAACCAATTCTTGCCTGGAGTTAGGAATAAATCCTCTTTTCTGGAACGTTCAATGAGTTAGCAGTTGTCCGATGAATTCCACGATTGGAGTGTCGAGCATCTTTACTGGATCTCCTGTTCATTAGTCTTTCATATAAGGACGGTCGGTGGTGTCCATAATAGCCCAACCCAAGACCCCCATTTACGGCTGAATTGGTGCGATTCCTCATGAATAAGCTGGATGAACTGGAAGTAGATCGGAAACTTTCTACGCGTGGGAGTTGGCGTTGAAGCCAGCTTCCCTTCCTTCCGTCAGCCAATGCAGATTTGGCTACGCTCTCCTGTTAAGATGATATTGCGATTGATTATACAGTCTAATCATACTTAAATCTTTCAATTTTAAAGATAAATCTATTGTGGTCCTTACATATTCTGCATATACGTCATCGGGAATAGTGCTGTGTAGTTTAACGGAAGCCAGGTCGGCATAAACGGATTCAATGGGATTGACTTTCAGAGATGCAGTAGAGCCTTGAGGTTCAATTCTTTCGATATCTTTCAGATGCAACATTATAAGGTAAATCCTGTGGCACAACTTGCTCCCAATACTGATCCTTCAAGAGTTCTGGATGTTCTTCATGCATTTCATCAACAACCATGTATGATACCTATATACAAAAAAAGTTTCCAGTTTAGCATGAAATGTTTAGTCATTAATTTTAATTAGCTCAGCACAAATGACTATACTTATTTCATAACTAACAATACAAAGGAAATCTATCACTATGCTATTTACATACTGATTAGTCACACTATTTTGCACATCATTATTAACAATAGGTTTTTACTTTAATGTGTCTGTCAATCAGCCAATTCAGCTCGAAGTCATCGTCATCCTCTCCAAAAGGATTAATCAAAGTTTCGGCAACTTGTCTGTCAATCAGCCAATTCAGCTCGAAGTCATCGTCATCCTCTCCAAAAGGATTAATCAACGTTTCGGCAACCTTAAGCCAACCAATGTAAAAGATGAACTGTGGGGAAATGAGAAACATTTGCATTTTAGTAACAACATTTCAACTCTAAAGCGGAATCTGATTGACATTTTAGAAATCGTCGATGATTTTACCTGTAATGACAAGAAAATGGGAAAGTACAGGTCCAAATTGTAACCAGGATACACAATGGCAATTACTTCATCTTCCCTCGGGTTAACCCACTGACGACCAATTAAAGCTGCCAGGAAATATGTGTATACGGCCAAAGTGACCACCTGTGGGAATACCATTTTATTAAATTATAAAAATAAAAGTTACGCCACGCCATTGACGCCATAGTTCGCTACTTTTTACGGCTTCATTTCGAAATGTACCTGAGTATACACCAGGGGAACGCTGACGTTATCATATACCATGACACGACCTAGTTTTCTACGGAAGTCTGATAGCTCAGTGATGACCGTTTGCACCATATGGTCCGACTGAATTCTTCCTTCCAGACGAGCACGGTTAACTAGATTAGATGCCCATACTACTGGCATCCAAAATTTGAGGACTTTAGCTTTTTGATCCATTTTCTCATAAATTTTCATCTCACTCTCCGTCATCAGCCCTATTTATAAGAGAGAAGAATGCAAAGGTGAAGAAACGATTTCGGCAAAGTACATTTTTTTATTGGTAACCAAGCGCATAAAGAATGTTGTGTACCTGTGTCAACTAGATGCTGCATTGTTGGGAAACGCTTTTTTACTCGAAAGCTGATTCTTTGTAGGCAAATGATGTAAGCGAGTATGGTGTATCTCATGATCGTTCTGCGAAGTAGTCGTCCCCGCTCATCCTGCATGTTGACAAACAAAACCATCAGTTAAAAGGGCAAACGCATTAGATTATACTAGCAAACCAATATTTCTGGTATAATTAAATTGTAACACCAAATTATTTTTATGATATGATCATCAATGGTACTCTTTGCTCACAGTCACAGTTATCAAGTCTCACCATCCGTTACAATCATCTATGAGGATTGTTAAGGTGGCGCCAGTGTGTATGCTCCGTAGTATAAACTGACAGGTACAAACAGACAACACGTTTCACCAGTCGTACTACTTACAAGGTATTGTTAATTAAGAAAGTGTTGTGTTGACTTATAGATTGCTCATTTCAATGAAGCAATTGGAAATACATCAATCACAACATTGAATGGGAAACAGAATATAAATGATGATGATGATCATGATGACCGTGTCCCCTATCGTTAAGGAAAAGCCATGCAATCTAGGTTCTAGGATGCAAGAAAGGATTTCAAATGCAATTTTTGTGTAAATATGAGACTAGTAACGTGATTTGTATTGCATTTCGTGGTCAATGTAAATAGACACAGCTAATTTCATTGAGTTATACCCAAAGTGCGAATTAGTACTAATTAAAGCCGACAAACTGATTTGCATGAGGGAATCACCACTACCGGCGATGGCAGACAAGGTTAAGAAGATGACTCATTCTCAGCATGAGATTGTGTTCTGTGTTGGTATGTGGTATAAAAAATTGTACCGTTAGCCAAATTCCTCTCACTAGGCAAGGTAAACTTTGTACCACACTTGGACATTGGACTAGAACACTGTTAGGAAATAGATTTGTGTTAGACGGGACATTTCTAGGTACAGATTCTTAATAAAATTTGATAAATGATCAGGAAATCAGATGTATGATGAGAAAATTGTCAAATCATGTAGCGGTAAACGCTGTACCTAAGATGTGGTGCTGTTGCAACTGTCCAGTTTTGAAACTTTCTTCGTGATACGTTATCTATTCTGTGTATTTAATAAATGGTTACAAAATCGGTTTTTAATAGTTCGACGGTAGATTATAACTGCAAAGTAGTTAGGTAGTAATTCTTAAAAACATTGTTTGGTTAGTTCTTGAAAGAGGACTGTTGGCATTAAAGGGCCGAATTAAATGTAATATTATAAACGTTTCATAGGGATATTAGTTTATAAATTGGCAAATATTGCAAGGTTAGGTAAAGTTTGATTTTTATCAGCTAAGCAGTTTGTCAAACCTTTTTATAAAAGCACCTACTATCGTCCTATTTCAACAATGTTGAATTTTAAGTGATTGCATTCTATTTCAATGGTAGCGTTGTAAAGGTCCGTCATCGACGCATTAATATAATTACATATAATTCATTCTTTACAACAATCGTGTTCATTTTGATGAGGTAACTTCCGTTGCTTAAAATATTCAAGCTCACATGTATATCATTATATTAGATAAGAAATAAAATTCTTTGCATTTTCAGCAGCGTCAAGTTCCGAGCACACAAACATTTTGGCATTACCGATGCTTGTATTTACCCTTCTATATTATGCATGTCTGTGGTGTATTCACAAGTTACTTTGTACAGTTTGCACTTGTTTATTAATTGCTATCCAAATCCACCCTAAGCTTTAAAGTAATATCCAGTTTACATAAGTTTTATGTAAGCTGTAAGTTCCCATTACTAAATGTGTCGCATATGAATTTTCATGAGGTTCCGTTGAAATGAAGGAAGGAGAAGGAATGTTTAAACCCCACGTTGTTAGGATGGAATCTTATTCCGTCGAAGTATATTTGAAATTTACATAAATGCTTAGCTATGTAAATGCTAAATTACTTTTATAAGTACATACTTATATATATATATGTAATATATCTGTGGACGTAGGTTGATTATTTTCGCACAGCGCATTTATGTGAGATTTAAGTTCCTTCTGTTCATTAATATGCGGCCGGTTCTTGTGAAAAATATCCATCAGATTTCCCACAAACTACCTCCATGCTCAAGGGCGTATTTGCAGTTGGAAGTGTGTGGCTAGTGGTCGTTCGCTCACAATCTAATATATGTTTCGTGTGATCACGTACCTGACATTTTGGCATGTTGCGAAAATCCTTTACAGTAATTTCATACCAAATCCAGAAACCAGGTTTTAGAATGTATGCACACTGATGTGGTGATGATTATAATGTTGAATGTGGAAAGAAGCCCCAGCATTGTTCAAGCATCCGAAGTGTTTACAAGCGTCATAATATTCGTAACGTTTTGATTAAGAGCGAAATATGGAATTTTCTAGCATCAATCAAACGAATGCCTTTTCATTGTGCAGTTTTAAAATAAGATGGCACACATGATAAGTTTGAAGTTGTTTTTGCGATGCTCTATAAATAAAATTCAATAGGAATCAAATCTCACTGATGCTGTTGTTGGTGTGATGACAGCTAAAATGAGTCAACATGTTAGTTAGCCAGTTGTATGATGCATTCGACTCGACACTGCTCAAATTAAATCGGTGAGAAAAAACAGGAAAAAAAGTGCTGTATTTGCAGAAAGACTGATGTACTTACATATAAACATACTTCATTGCAAATTCATTCTATCCGTAACCTTGAATTTTGCAATGTTTTGTAGTTTTATTAGTGTGTAACAAGCATAGAAGATAAAACAGTGAGCCTGTTTCACTCAAATCATGGTTGAAAAGTGGTTGATGAGTTTACATTGTATTTTGTAATCAAATTTTTGCAATATCATCCTCCACACATACAAGCTCACCGCTCACCCTTGTTTTATAAAAGGCGTTAATACAAAATCACTTCGATGGAATTCGCATTAATGATCAATTCTAGTGAAATGTAAAAAGAAAGGATTGAAGAGAGTGTCCTTTTAATGCGCATTGTTACTTATGTTTCCCTGTATGGAAGGATGCAGAAAAATCTATTGCTTTAATAAATCATGAATCAGGTTTCTAATTCTTTGAAGTATTTTCATGAGATCATTTTTGTAATAGCCCATTAGTCGATTAGTCCTTTCCAAAAACTGTCCTCTTCAGTAATGCAATCAAATCAAAACAAATTTTTTTTATCAAGTCATCCACATCTGCAGTCAGACTGACGTCATACTCTCAGGTTTACCAGACGAAAAATACCTAAGTTAATGCCCCATGAGTGAGAGAGAGATGAATGATAAGAAGATGTTGTATTATGTTTTTCTTCCTTGTCCAGGTTGGCAACTCTGAGAACTTGTAAAGTCTATTTATAAATTATTCATTTGAGTAGCAGCGCATTCAAGATGAAAATAAAATCTATTACTGACAAAAGAATCTTTTGCACTCTTTTTTACATTCATTCGTAATGCTGCTAAGAAAAAAAATCATTACGACTTAATATGAAGGAGAATGGTGATGACGTGTCGTGATTATTATAAAATGATTAGTGACGATATTTATCCAATATCCGTCAAAATAGTTACGTCATTCATGACTTGGCGTTCTCTCCCATAGTGCCAATTTTATGGCCAGTCCCAAGCTTTTATATTTCATACAATGGAGAAAAAATCCATAATATTCAAATTTTTCTAAGAAGATAAGCTAAGATCATCACGTTGCATGCTTCCAATCCTCTCATCAACTGGCTTGTGAATACCTCAGGTATTATGTAATAGCAAAAAATATTCACAATTGCTTCTTTTTTTGTAGTAGTCAACAGCATGGAAAAACAGCATAGGAGAAAGAATCACAATTATTTTTACTCAAAGAAATCACGATCCGGCATTTTTTTTCATCGTGTTGGTTTTTTATACAAATTTTCATTGCATGATGGTGTTGAGGCATGCTGAGTCATTGCTGTCCAGAGATAATAAAATGATGAGGCTAATCACGATCCGGCATTTTTTTTTCATCGTGTTGGTTTTTTATACAAATTTTCATTGCATGATGGTGTTGAGGCATGCTGAGTCATTGCTGTCCAGAGATAATAAAATGATGAGGCAAAAGTTTTTCTTCACATTCAACATTACATTTTAAAGAAATTGAAAATTTCATTAAAAGAGACATTATTTGACATCATAAACATACAATCACAAACTTTGCTAATACTGCGTTGAGTTTGTCTATGGCGTCGTAGTATAACAATCTAATTGACGAGTGAAGCAGAATAAAAAACTATGGTTTTTATCCAGATATTGTGCTTTTTTCAAATTAAATGCTATGTTATGGTGAACCATAAAACCATGGGCAGAATGGATACATCGGCAGCTGGTTTTCTATATTTTGCCATGTCCTACCGCAAAAAGGCATTCTTCTTTCGTTTACATAATAGCAGTTTCGTGGTAACTGCCTTTTGCACACTATAAATTTTCAACTGAATTTAACTCGTGGAAAAAAACTTTTACATTCCTTAGTCTTATGAAATATTTTAATACACATATCATCATTTGTCATTAGCAAACACGAAATATTCAGAAATATGTAGGACTGCTATTTAAGTGAGATTTTGCATCGGTATAATCAGAAATTATCTTGTAGCGTGATGAGGGAACGGCTTAAGTACATTTGTGTATTTACTCATGTTCATCATTTTTGCGTAACGCCTACTTTTTTTTAAAAGTATTACGTCAGGATTTCTGAGCTAATGTCCTGACGTTTGTGTAATCAAGGTGGATCAATACTAGAAAGCTTTAAGGGTAGGTTATTGAAGGAGAACTGAAGGAAGCAAGCACCTTCAAAAACTCAAACCGCGGAGCAGTTGCTGTCAGCTTTTGTCGTGATTGGGATTCATGAAACTTATGGAAGCCACTACGCAGTTGTGGAACATGAAATTAGAATTACATACGGCGAAGAAAGCAGATGCTCATAAAAAGATTCTATTCTTTTTCATCAGTATTTCCGACCGTCATTTGATATTGACTAGGATACAAGGTTGAACACATTTGTACATCTGTACATCATTCAATCCTATTTACATGGAATCAGAATGACTTCGCTCCTTCATTTTGATGTCATGAATCAAGGTGACCTTTAGCAGGCTAATAAGCATAAAAAAGTTTTAAACCTGGCACGTCTTGATATTAGCTTCGAATTTTCAGCAAAGAAAACTTCTTTTTGGGATCGTAGATTCATGTACTTACGAAGGATCCATAGTGTTTGGCATAATATTGTATATAATTCATGGGGAAAGCAATACACTATACTATAACCCCAGCTAGAAGATAATTATGGGATTTTTTGCAGGGATTGAAAATAAAGGTGTTTTGTGTTTCTTCTCTCAATAATTGGATTCCAATGTCATTAACGCTTCAAAAAGACGAGATGCGAATTGAACACGACTGAAAGATTGAAGGTGCATTGTGAGTGCAGCATAGTCAAGTGCTATATCAAATTTTGTTTTGAGCACGCAATAGAATAATCAAACCCCAATGCATGCTTGAATTAAAAGATTCCATGCTATCTAGAAAAGTTTCCATTTTTTCCTCTCACATACTTCAAGAGCAACGTATACCAAGTAGGATACATTTGAATGGAGGTCTCCTTGTCCATTTTGATACGGGATGGGAAAATTCCCACCTTATCAAACTACGCAATCCATAGTATACATCGGGCTCTGTCATCAACCCAAAGAGAAGAGAAGAAAAATACCAAATATTTGCGATTCGTTGACTGGTGCTCAACTGGCAACAAATTTTAAACGTTTAAATTTTTTTTGAAGCACTATTATTCCCATCCTGATTACTTTAAGCTACCTATTGCATGTGACCACTAGCCCATTATATTATGCACACGAATAATCCCTAAAAAACACGTACAACCTCTGCACAAATTATTTCTCTGGTGCGTTTTTGTCGTATTATTCATTTCGTTAGAATAATGACTTAATATAATGGACTAACAAATCAAGGGTTATTGTTTAAATATTTCAACCCAAGCAAACAATAAATATTTGAAACCAAATTGTTGTTGAATATGTGAGGTTATGTAAATAAAAATGTATTTTATTCTACTCTTTCTCACTTCATAATGATAAATGAGTATTATTTGCAAGGGGGAATACAAAACTTCCTTCACTTTCTTTTTATTCTGTAGCAGACTGGAAGCAGTCATTGTCATTATGATTATTATGCATAATGTATTGTATACATACGTGATGGTAACAACAAACTGTTGACTCACCACCACCACTCATTTTTTTAGTGGATTCATAATGGTCATCAGTAGTTTACAGGCCAAATTCAGCGTGAAGAGGTTTTTCTTAATAAGCAGTTACACATGGGAAAAATTGTAGCTTGTAAATAATTCAGCAAAGTCGCACACACAGGAGCACGCGGATATGAAAAGAGCAACAATAAGTAAGGAACAATACAAAATCTCTAGCAGCAGCATCAACAGCGTTCGCCATGAAACATTTTTTAGAGAAAAGTGAAATGGCTGGCTGAGCTGCAACTGCCAACTGCACTGCAGTAGTTGCATAGTGCCAGTGGCACGGTGTGGTACCTCAGCTTTTCTACATTGTCGTTTTTATGGCCCAACTACAAACATATGCACTGCAGTTTCTTTAAATTTTAAAGTGTTCAGAGACACATATTATGGTGGCCATAAAAGTTGTAAATGTGTCTGGCCAAGTACCTTTTACCAATTGTTGTAATAAATGAAATGAATGCTTCGTCTACAAAAGATAAATACTGCACATTACATTCAATTTTTTGTCGTGGTATGCTGCAAAAGTGCAGTGCAATGCATAAAAGTTTTGTTGCAAAAACATTTACGATATCATGCTATGTGAGAATATATACTTTTTTCAATGTCAAAACTTGCTGAATTGCTGTAGATCGAATCGTAAAATTTCACGTTTTGCATGTTACAAACAAATGCTTCAAAATTGTTGTACACTTGAGTGAATTTTGGAAACTTTATGTGAGAGAGGGGTCCATTAGTCCATTAACTTTAATTTATATGTGTGTATTACGAAAGAGTATTTTTCTATGCTAGTACAAATGTCGTATCAAGTGATATCATAAATGAATGCAAATCAAGAATAAATTTCAGTTATTTGGTCAGGTTACACGATTCAGTCCGGGCAGGGGATTATAAAACGGGATTTATCGAAACATCAAAAGCAACTGACTTGTCCTAACGTAAATGAATCAGGGGCACGTACTTAGTTGAGCATCTCAAGACCCCCCATCATCTTTATATTTCCACTTTAGTTTTAGTCATATAAAGTAAATACATAAAATAAATCTCATTGTACGCATAATTTGTATATAATTCCAAACTGCAGGCCTTCATTATAATGTTTATGCAGTCCTTTTATCTCATTTGCTCCTTTTTTTACATTTGTTTTTATGTATTGAAGATAATGTTACCTAAAATTTACATTTTAAATTGTACTTTAATTCCAAATACTACAACACGAATAGCCTCTTTGAGATCAATGTTTTGCTGTCGAACCAAGTGTGATTAATGAGTAATCATATTGTTATACCTTCGTTATCGGAACTCAGCATGTGCCAAAATTATGTTCTTAAATGCAAAATCAATACGTACGTCAAGGTATGATATTGATCAATGAATCAATGCCTACAAATAGTACGTGTACTTATTAACAGGAAGCACTAATTTAGATTTAAGGCAATACTCGGTAAAGTTCAATGCTAAATATGTATAGTTCATGGTACATCGGAAAACTTCTGGTTTCGTGGAAATGAGTTCCTACTGTTGTTAGGATACGTAAATAGAATACAAAAGGCAATGAAGTACGAAGGTAAGTATGCAACAAATAAATAAATATATTCACGTACTTATACCAAGAATTACAATTGAGAAATGGTGTAATTGGAAGTCCAATAACAAATTAAAAGAAACTCACCTGTCCTTGAAGTGAAGCACTGATATAAAGTGCGAGTGAGTCTGGCATGGGAAGAATCCAGTACTGATCCCACCAACGTTTGACAATCAATGTTACATAGAACCCCAGCACAAATGACATGGGAATGCTCTCAATATTCTTGCGGCAGTATACTTTGACCTTTACGAACGTCCTGCAGTTTATAAAAAGGATTGTATTAAAATTTGTAGTGTAAAGTTGCTACAACAACGACTCTTCTTCACAAAAGGTGTAGATAGTGTAGGCAACAATATAATATGAATGAAGGATGTATTGTAACTACCAACTACAGGTTAAAGAATCAGCCTTAGCTGTAGTAGTACTTGGCGTGGAATATAATGATAGTGATACCTCCTTATAAACTAGACTTGAATGAGATTTCTAGAAGCTCTAATGTGTAAAACTTTTCAACTTCCAACATTCTTACGTACATTTTCTGTGTATCATCCAATCCAAAACGGTAGAAAAAGTTGATGAAGTAATACAGGCATAAATAGGCAATCAACTCCCTCCAAATCAGCTTGTACACACTTCCTCTCCATCTGAAAAGATGTATAATATTATTTTATTAGTGCATTTTCTTTCATTCAATGAAACACCCAACTATAAAAGTGTATACTATCATATTTAACACTACATCAATGAATATATCACGCCATTCTCTTTACTGTAAAACCAGACATCCTCCCAGAATAATATTAAATGTTGGACAGTGTTTGGATCCAGACGAAGTGGCTAATAACTTCATGTTTAGCCTTCAACCTTTTAAGTCAGGAGGAGTTAGTATGTATGCATAATTAATAGCTACCGTCTTGCTACTTTTTGTTCAAGGAAAAGGGCAGTATTTTAAGTACAGTATGTAGAAGGAAATTCAAATGCATTGTATTGACAAGCGATAAAGGTAGTTAGAATATAGTATAATTGTTAGATCACTCTCTGATTCTTCCGCGATGCGTTTCGTCTTTCCGCTTTATGAATTCCGGCTAAGGACGCGTTGAGTTTGTTGATTGCATATAGCTAAAGTCTTCAACACAAGGAACCGTCAGTATCATCAGCAAAAGGCTTACATTTTCATGTTTTGTATTACTTATGTAGTTATGTAGTACAACCCCTTTATTGAAAAAAAGGTAGGCAGATCAACATTTACTGACAGCTTGATGTGACAAATGCTACCAATTGTTGTCTAGAAGAAACTGCAGTCGTCGTGATGCATCCTGGTGCTTGTACCTTATCAATGTGCATATATTATATGTTGTTTTATGTTGTACTTGAGCAATGACAAAGAATTTTTAAGAGGAGTGGTTAGTCTTATACTTATTTATTAATTTCACGGGAAAATGAATTGGCCACTGTGTCCTATGACTTGTCGTGAGACTCATGACATTTCAAAGCTGTGGTGGAGTCCCAGTGGGATAGAAACTGAAGATGAAATCGATATTGTGTATCTTAAAAAAACTTTGTTAACCTTGCCACTGAATTTGCCTTAGCTGATAATAATGAACAGACAGAAAAAAACAAGTCAAGTTATTTAATGCAGCGTAACATTAGCATAGCACAATTCATTTGCAGAAACTGCGCATGTGAATGAAAAGTTGTGAGCGAATAAGGTAACCCTAATGGTTGAAAACGTAAATCTGTACACCCGCGACCACAATATGTACTCATACATGCTACTGCCACAATTGTATTAGTAAAGAAAAGTAAATTCGTATGCTGTAGAGATTCTGACGCCTTGGAAAATTGAAACAAAATGTGCATTTATTTTAAAATTCATTATATGGGTATGAATCAATAAAAAGGAATGTAATTTATACTGTTATCTTTTACTTGCATAATAAAATGTCACTCGAACATTCTAGATCATATTTTGCAGTTCATAGAGATTGCAGTTGCATGTATAATTAATGCAGAACATAATGATCTTACATTTTCATTAAAAGTTTAAGATGATTGCGGTAACAATGAAAACAACATAGCAAACGACTGGTTCATCGGGTTCAGGATGTTGATGTTGTATGATCACGTGCGTGTTTCGAGAACACATTTGAATATATTTGCTACGTCGCCAGTGAGTGCATTCTTTAAATAATGTGCGTTTGCCCTTGCACTTTTATCCAATTTTTTTACACGTTGCTACTTTTTTTTGCCGACAAGCTAGTTAAACAGCATCCAAGAATTGTACAGATTATTGGTTATTATATAGGTATGATTATGAAAGTTATTGGTAGCTGAAATTCAAAGCAAGCAGGATGTATATTCAAACCTAACACTCACTTTTGCTAATTTTATATAAAAAAAATATGCGTATCAGAAATGTTTTAGCTATGAATGTTTTCTCTGGCAATGTTACAACGTAATCAAGATTGGAATGGAATGTAGATTTGATTGAAATTTGTATTAAGCAAAAATCTTGCGTCCATCCCTGTTGTTTTTGTCTCTGCCGTGTACCTACTTTTCACGTGTGATTAGGCATTATTATTGTTGATGATGATTGTAGTAAAACATAGATAGATACCAGTGGTATGTAGCTACTTGTTTATTCGGCCTTTTCTGATTCTGATTTCTGATCTACTTCCACCAGTGTAAAATGGTAACAGTGGATGTTGTACGTAAACTAGGCAACTAGTTGGATAGTACATATGATAGTGGGTGAATGTCCTTCTTCCGTGCAATTTGATTAGTTCGTCGAATAAAATGGTGAAATGAGGAACAACATGAATTTAAAATAGAGACTACAAGCAAGCGCTGATTGTATATTGTACACCAGCAACAGGACTGAGACAATAGAAGGCACAAATTAGAATGTGGCAGTGGCATTACAATAAAATTTACTGAAGGTACATTGGTACATGCTATCAACATGAATGAATGATCAACCAATGCAAGCCTATCTTGTAATTTAATGACGAAATGTACAATATACAACCACAGCAACGTGCTATAGAATGGTGGTGAGAATATACTTAATACTGTACAATTTAGGTCGCTGGTCTGTGTTTGACAGTAGGGATCACCAACAAAGTCAGTCAACCTGAGTTAGACTGCGCTATGATTAACTATTTGGCTTGGAAAAGGATAAGATTTTCTAGCAAAAAATGTCTGGTCGTTTGCGAAGTAAATTCATCCTTGTGCGTAAGCGAAACTGTAATATTTATGTGGAATAGTTTAATACTGGATCGATCCTAGTGTACTGTTTATTTTCATAAGTTTACATTAAAATCTCTTACACAGATTACTATATCTGGCAAATACATAAGTTAACTAAAGAATGACATTATTTGGAATTCATAAAAGTAGCTCAATGTGCTTCCGTAAACACGTTCTAACAAACTCTACACTCTAAATTTAAGAAGGGAATGCTCGTCGAAATCTGGTTGAGATTTACGAATCATAAATTCTATGCATGTTCACTTTATTATCGTTAATATAC
Source organism: Orchesella villosa (assembly GCA_036850725.1). Lineage (NCBI taxonomy): Eukaryota > Metazoa > Arthropoda > Collembola > Entomobryomorpha > Orchesellidae > Orchesella > Orchesella villosa. Next base: position 13,535 of record JAANSM010000234.1, on the reverse strand, counting down.
CGAGTTACTCTCACTGTAAATGGTTGAAGATGGCTAATCATTAAGTGAAAAGTATATAGATTAACTATCTGCGACGAAATGATAAATTGATCTTCATTACGTGGAAATACTGACATAAAATAACTTCAAACTTGATATTTACTCAAATATATACTCGTATGCAAAATAGTGTTAATAATAAAGTATAATTTTCACCATACCTGTACAGGATTTTCCAGAAGCAGCCGAAGCTGCTTCCATTCGCGACATCTCCAGTGTAGGAAATCTGTCATTGTTGCTTCGAAATAGGAACGTAGTTCCGCTGATAACGAAACGATTAACTGTGAATTTCTTGGAAATGTCCTTTAAAGTACTTTAAAATATTTCGGGCTGCACTTCATTAGCATATATTTTTTTATTTAATTTGTTGAATATTAAGTCGTAGCACATTTAATAGCAAAGCTAGAGTATGGATATGCATTAACTTTTTAGCTTTACTCTCTTATCATTAAACTTCTTTCTGTTCTAGTACATGTAGGAAATCCCACATAAAAATTGTTTGCTTAGAATTATTACTATATAAGCAAAACAAGCTGGGTTATTCAATAGGGTACAACATTTCAGATGTTTGTTTTTCAAAGTATTTTATCCTCAGAGTAATACGAATATTTATTTCGTGTAAGCACCTTTCCTGAGAAAGTTTAAGTAGTAGATTTTTGTATAACAATCAAATAGATTGTCATCACAGTGTTTATCACAATATCACTGTATTAACCGCTAACGATGATAAATCCTTACGATTCTTCCAATTCTGCTGCAGGTCTCTTCAATATCTGAAAAATAAATGAAACAAATGTAAAATAATACACCAAATCAATTGTAATTAAGCGTAGGTTTTACTAACAACTAAAGATTTTGTATGTCTTTCACCGAAAGTAACATTTAGCCCTGTTTACAGTGTATATTCATAAAAAGGGTCCTGTGTATTTCCTAATTTGGACGTTGATCCTTACTGATCACAATTAGAAGCAATTATAACGGGAGGGATACGTTACGACTACTCATTTAGAAATTATATCAATAGCAATTCAGATCTAGAAACAATTGAATTGATTTTACCTGCAACACTATGCAACCTTGTGGTAATTAATCGCCTACAGTGCGACGCTAGAAAGTTGTTAAGACTTTTGTTACTTAGTTTTGTTGTTTGTGTTATGCAACAACCAATGCTGAAATATCCTTAATTTCATTCATTTCTTCCATTTCAACTTAATGCTTTTTGAATGACGTATGCACATGAAGTATATGTAACCTGCCTGCTAAATGATATTAAAAAAATAGCAATCGACCTCCATTAACTTTCAAATATTTTAAAACAGTTACCAGCTTTTCTACGTAGGAATCCGTGCAGTGTTTTAAAATTAAATAATTACGAGTGTCATCTAATGGAACCATCAACCATCAATAAATTTTTCAATTGGGCTGCATGGATTTACTGGAATAGCATGAGTGGGGAAACCGTGATTTAATGCATTGGAATCCAATGAAAACAACTAGGTTACCGATTACACAGTAAACCCTACCGCAGATATTTTATATTTTGATCGTAAAAACCTTAACCCTAATAGATTTTACATAGTTGAATTTTAACAGCAACCAATAGTTAAACATGGAAATATACGATTCTGATCGATACAAAAATAGCATTCAGGATTTAGGTGGATGGACTAGGTTGTTTATTCATATCAAGAAATTTATACTACTACGGAAATGTGTTTTAAAGTTACGCAACAATATCGTATTTCTAACAGGTGCGTGTATATACAAACACAATTCATTATTTATAGCTCCATGTGGCAGTTTAATTCGGCATGTTGTTTGGCATACTAATGAATTTTCTTCGACTGATAAGTATAGTTTAGCGCACGTAGAACGCAGAGTTGTGCCTAGCCTTCATGACGTTTAGAAGAAAAATTATGACAATCGTGTCCTGAACGGTCGTAAGTCGGGCACTCCTGTGAATTTACGTGCTACCTACATGACTTGTGTTTATCTGACTTGATTTAACTACGCATGCTTTATGCTCATCCTGGAAAGATGGTTTTCCCTATCCTTGACTATGGACAAGCTACATTGCAGTAGCTAAATTTGATATTGCTACGTAGAACGCAGAGTTGTGCCTAGCCTTCATGACGTTTAGAAGCAAAATTATGACAATCGTGTCCTGAACGGTCGTAAGTCGGGCACTCCTGTGAATTTACGTGCTACCTACATGACTTGTGTTTATCTGAGTTGATTTAACTACGCATGCTTTATGCTCATCCTGGAAAGACGGTTTTCCCTATCCTTGACTATGGACAGCTACATTGCAGTAGCAAAATTTGATATTGCTGAGAGCAAATACATTTCATATCGACATTCATCATTTTCCCCCACGCTCATGCATCATAATATCGTGAATCATAATATCCAGTCATGAATTAATTTGCACATAGGACGATTGCTTTAGATCATTTCAAAAATCCAAAGGTGATATAAAATTGAAAAATTATGAATCACCCCAACAACCAACAGAAAATGCCATAAAATTTATACTTGACTATTTTCAGTCAAATATTTTCCTCAACTTTAAGTTGCTGGCAATTGACAAAAGTTGTTAGTTTTATAAGCGTGCTCTTGATCGACATCTGGATTTAATTGTTATGTATCGCATGTTGCATTAACAGTTTAATGCGTTTTTAATAACAACTATGGGTAGCGTGCCGAGAGCGTCACATTTCGTAGAACCACAGATGGATAAATATTTTTTAGGAACACAATAACGTGCAAAGATATAGTTGACGGTTGTGACAATTTTTCAGGGATAACAACAGTCATACAAACGAAGAAAAATTATATTGACAAAATAAACAAGGCGATGCCTACTCATTTTATTTCCGCAAGCGCATACCCGAATGGATGATGCGTTTTAACTTACAAATCTCATACATGTAATTTCATGGTTATTATAGCAATTGAAGTAATTATTGACGTGAAAGAAATTTACATTTTCTCTAATTAACATGACCTGTTGGTCTTACCGTCACTCATTACTTTGCATAGAAACCATGTAAATGATTTTTTTGGTTAATGAGCTGAAGTAAATCACAGGGTGTATGGTTTTGTGGGAGATTTCAAATTTCTTGGTAACAATGCTTTCATATAATTGACGACGCTAACTAAATAAACACAATAAAATTGCGAGCAACAAGATTCAGCATTCCAATAGGTACTTTTTATTACGTCTAGCTTGGTTATAAGATTTCAATGCAACTAAAGTTTTATCAGAGGTGGCTTTTTATTGTGTGTTTTGTACAATTGGATCACTTCAATCTGTCGATGCATGTCAATGAAAAATATGAAGTCTTGCGCTTTCTGAGGAGGCATTGCACTGCAAGAGGGTGCTTCTAATAGTGAACAACATCTACTAATTTAATGACGCCAAGAAGTCGATAGTGAAAAACTAACTATCGCAGACACAATTTGACCTCGCTAGCATCAACTTTATTCTTCATTTACAGGAAAGCTTTAGTAAAAAAAATTGCTACTGTGATAAGCATACATTACATTTAGACAAGCCCCAAATGTCATTTTTCACTACTTTAGTATCAACAGGTACGTATAGCTGCACAAATCGAATAAATGTTAATTTATTGATATACTATTAGGTAACACAACACCAAAATCCACCCAATTAGTGACAAAATGAATTTGTAATTCGGGAATTTACATTTTGGCATTAAAATTGCAGTGTACGATCGACACAGGTGTTTTTCTTTTGTAAACATGCGATGTTTGTTATGCTACAAAAATTAGATCAAGTTCTTCCGGCTCATATATTCCATTGCACTGTCGTGGGGGACGTTCTCAGCGTGTCGCGTTCGATACCAGAGAGCGAGCATAAAGTATACTTTTGTTATTAACTGGACTCTTTCTCGACTTCCGGCCTTTTGGCAAACATGAGTTGTGGCCCAGGCGGAGAGATGCATTCGCTTGCATTCATCATTCATAGATTCAGTATGAAACACCCTTGTCCTTTGTCCCTTGAAGTAAACTTGTATATGTCTCAATCAGTTGAAGATCCCATATATAAAATAAAATGGTTGGGGTTGTCGTGTTTCAACATCTACTCTGAATATTGTGACGTGACAGGTACACATGTAAAATGGAGTGTAATGCAGTAGGTTCTTTGATGCAGAATTAATTTAATGCATCAAATATTGTGCGAGGAATGATGATCTGATCTGATTCTAGGTCATTGTTCATCAAGACAATCAAATATTACTTGGGTCTATTTTTCTCTAAATGGGGTATAATGATTACAGCAGCAGTATGATGCAGAATTACTTATCTACCTTTTTAAAGCAACCACCCTTCAATTGATGATGAAATGAATTGCGTACCCTCCATTGATCTGTAGACAAGCCGGAAAATTTAAATAAAAATAAACATGGAATTCAACGTTCCTATAAATTAGCTAAGGAGGAACGTTTTTCAATTGAAGCTTTCAGTGTGGCGAAGCAACTTTTATAATTCGAACGAGATATCAAAATTATAGGGAAAAACAACTTTTCTTTGAGCTTCAACATGTTTAGAAGTTCTTAGATATGTTCATAAAAGTGAACAAGTGATTCTGAAGGTAAATAAATAAAAATGTTCACGTTTCCCCAGAAAACTGAATCTGGTCTGGTTGTAGATGTAATCATACGATTTATGTACCATGTACATATTTATGCATAATCAAATAGAAGTCGTGTCATCGAATTACAGTTTTGTTTATTCACATGGGAATTTGTAATACTAACAACTAACGTTGAGTTCAGGAAAAAAGTTAACCTTTTAAACTCAGACACAGACAAGGTGGCTAACTGGTGGTCCTGAAAATAAAAACCGTCTGACTCAAGAAATCATTTAGGTATTATTCGCAATCGATATGCTAACAGTTTGGCAATCGAAAAGCAAAAATAGACTAATTTATGAGACTAAGTGTTTATTTTACGCATTCGTTTAGCGTAACATATTGATCACTGAAACCGTATTGGAGGTACCTGTCTCTTGGATCTTTTACCCCATGTTGTCCTTGTCAAACATTGATAATATTTGGCTATAGTGTACAGTACTCTACTGCAGATTTTATCTGACTGTATGCACAAAATCATGTAACCTTTCATTGTTCTTACTTTTCATATCTATTATTGGGTTTTAAACTATCAAGCTTTTCGTCATTTTTCTGGGACACTTGGCATAGTGGACTTTAAATATAACTCAATATATTGCGTGGCAAGTGAATTGTTATTAAAAACCCAAGCAGTTTCCTACAGTAATAGTACAATAATATCAATACCAAAACAGTTTCGAGTTAGACATGTTGATGCGTATCAGGATACGGATAGAAATCAGAGGGACTAAAACTACGTATGTCAATATGTGGTTACTTTTTTTGTAAGCGCCTAAGCTTCACATGTAACATAACATTATGTACAAAATTAAATAGCAAGGCCTTGAAACAATTTTTATAAATTCTGATCATCAATACATTCGACATCATTGATGTGAATAATATGTTAACAACTGATGACGTCGTGTAATGCAAGACAATGAACAGAGCAAGGCAATGCATTGCCATTACTAAAATATACAAAAAATCTTGGCTTATCACAAGAAAACAAGTTAAACTAAACCTTTACTTATACCACATTGTTCATTATTACCATTGCCAGCTCTTGATTATACACTAAAACTTCAAATGTAGCATCCAGCAACCTAAAAATATCAGGAAAAAAAGTGTTGATATGATAAAACGTGTTGGCAGCTGCTGCACCTACATTATTGCTTTTGCTATTGACTGCTTTTATCAACTGTCTACTACAGTCAAATGCATTGAAGGGGAAAATTATTTAAAATATTGCGTTTGCCTAATCATTTGACCACTTCTTAGACGACTGTCAGTGAGTGCTTAGGTTCCCTTTCTTTTTACGTATGGTCAGTACATTTAACCTGTTCGCCATCCAATATCTTGGGCTGCTATTTAAACGACTATTATTCTGAATGCACAGACATTGGAGACGAGCTGAATACCAAAATACTCTCATGAATCATCAGGTTCTAATGGTTACTTGTTAGTTGAATTGTCTGACACGTGTATTTCATGCAAGTACAGAAGAAGAGTATTAATTTTTATTTGCAACATCCAGATTAATATGCATATGGCATTATTTGTTCATTTTTGTTCATCACTTTATGTTTCTAAACCAAATGTGTAAAACTATTTAGTGTAACATTTTTATACTTTATGGATGCATTATGAAATAATAGTTTAGAATTGCAGTCAGTTAGCATCTGTATGGAGAGGTGGATCGTCGATGGCAAAAGTCTAATTTCATTGTAATGTTTACATTTTTGGTAAAAACAATACAGGATTTCTAGCTAACCTTAGTTTTCACTGTATATCAGGTTTTAAATCTACTCATATGAATAAATCTAGTTTGCGACAAAAATGTAAAATATTATTGACATGTTGTGTACAAAAAAAGTTTAATTTCATTGTCCGCAAACTGAAAACATGGAGAACCCACGGAGTTAGAATTGGACATGGAGTGGGGTGGATTGGTCATGTTGTGCTCTGCCTCGTCAGTATAAACATATTATTATCGCTGTCATTCAATACACAATGTTTAACATGGTGCTACCTGGCCTGCTACTTAAAAACTTTCCATGATTTCTTTATTATTAGTCATGACACGGCGTAGAACTCTTTTACGTCACATTTACGAAGATCCACTATGTTGAAAAGAACTTAATCAGAAATGAAATTAGTTGTTATGTTTTCATCGATTATTTGTAGCAGCTTACGAAGAAAGAAGGGCCAAACTAGTGTACTACATTACGTGTGTTAGATTATTAGAAAGATATCAATGGGATCCGATGACGGTGATAAATATGCAAACGAAACGATGAATGAATGGTGATGACACAAGTTATGAAATCCAACATGGAGCCATAGCATTTCAAGAGTTTCTACTTTTCACGATAGCATTTTCATGTCATTATGGTGACGACGTTTTGCCATGTATAGATCATTTCCCTATATATGTCTATATTTTATACTATGAATGAAAAGTTCCAAATAAAGTAAGGTTTAGTTTCAAGTACACAACTTTAATGATGGAGAATGAACAAAAATGCTGGTTGTTGAGTGTACAATGATAGAAATCGTGATTATGAATGAAAACATCACTGCTTTCGTGCTTACTTTAAAAAGGCAAAAGAGCAACGCCATTATTGTAGTCAAGGCGTTGCTAATGATGGGATCAATGTAGAGTGTAGTTTATAGCAAAAGATATTAGCTCATGTAATTTCAATTGGAGCATACATATATACCACATCAAGTACGCACACAGTGACACATGCATGTATTTTTTTGATGAAAACATACGAAAGTGCGGTGTTTATTTCACGTTTTTTAGTATGCTACACAATTTCATACCTGTCCCTGCATTGACAGTGAACAAATCAATGCATAGATTCTATTTCATCTGCACTGGAATTTTATCCGCATTTTATCCTGGTTTGTAGACGACAATTGTTGTTTCAGGTGGCAATAATCTATCTGCAGATATTTCTACAATGACATTTGCCACTGGTGTGATGTGAAACATAGGCTTCTTCACCGTAAAAAATTTATGCTACCATACCTAAACAAGGGAATCACGCATCAGTGTTTCGACATTTCCCCAGTATTTTTTACATTATGAAATTCGTTTGCCTTTGCATCACTTCACAGAGGAAGATTCTCACATAATTTGGAAAAACGCAATCTAATATGCATAGTTGAACCTGAAAATGCTACCTGTTCTTATGGATTTGTGTTTAAAACATAATGGTGATTGTTACGACGACCCATCCTTGAACTTGTTGCTGTGATAAGCTGAACGGATTGATATTTTACAGAGTGAGCTTAAGCCTGTTTGTGTTTCCCTTACCATGAGTAAGTAGAAACCAGCCAGAGAGTCTACTATACCTTTCAAGATATAGAATAATAATGTATTTAAACGGGCATGAAATGAGTATGCATCTTCCAAGAGCACATAAAGTACTTACTAGCCGCATACCCTGCCCTGCCTCACTTTCCACAATATTTACGAGACATTTAACATTTGAAAAGTAATAAAGTAGCCATAATGCAGCGGATCAGATGTCACAACAAATAGACACATTTGCAAAAAAAATTATTCATTTTTGTGAGTCAGCAACTGACTTTGACAATAGCAGTTATTAAGGAACAAGCCGCTTACTCATGTAATTTTCACTAAACCACTGTCACCACAATTGAATATATTGGCTTGATTGCATTTTTCATGACATGACAAAAAGGTTATCCCTATTCAACAACTTTGTTCAAAAGAACCTACAGTTTTTTAATGAGTTTCAGTAGTTAAAAGTAAACTTTGCTAACCCTACTAAATGTTTGTTGAGTGAATGATTCAGTGTGGTTCTATGTTATGTAAACATATCATAGAACAAACATAGTTTGGTTGCTTCTCATTCACTATTTTACCTGTTGCAATGAGACTTCTTAGAAAAGTATAAATGAGGTATGCACATTTTTTTAACCAGGTAGTAAGTATCAGAGCTATTGTTTATATTGACAGCTATGCAGAATTGTTCTCCTGGTAACACAGTAACAGTAATTGTATGAAACAAGCCTTTTTCTAAACCACAAATAAAACGGACCATGACGTCACGTTTTGTGCTTGTGTTGTATTCAGATGAGAGAGATATTTAAAACATAATATATGAAAGGAGTTTGCACACACATGGAAGAAGCTTTATCACGATTTTTAACAAGTTACACACACAGCGTTGAGAAATAGCGATAGGCAAATGATAATTTAAAACGTTTAATTGACTATCTGAATTATTCTTTTGACATTTTTTTCATGTTGTATGTATTTGTAGGTACATTTTTTTACTTCTATATTTCGTATGTCTGCCCTTAATGAGCTACTAGAGACACTCACTTACAAATAGTAGTAGCTTTTAATTATTGTGGTTGCATGCAGGCAAAGGAGACCGTTGTTGGTATGCCAAATTGCCATCGCGGCGTCATTCATAAACTGGTGAGCCGTAATGTTTGAATGTAGCAGTAGCCCTAATCTCCTTTCAGACAGCCGGTTCTTTGTTTATGCGGATGCAATTTTATTTCATCAGAAAAGAGTTCTTTGCTCCTACTACTACTACTATATACTAGTAAAAAGACGACGACGTTGATGGTAGCACTCAACTGTTATTGTGTGTAGTAATGATTTGTTATATGCAGTCAGCTACTTACAATTACCATTTTTGCATGATTGTGCTCTTAATTCAACCTAAAAAATTCATCATTACTCCTATTGCTTTTGTTTCAAAATTGGAAATCCAACTCAAAACACCCCGATGTGACCAACCACACGAAGCGCACATGTACTCTACATCGTATCTTATGAAGATTGAAAAATCGACCCATCCGGTGAAATTGAAACCAGCAGGTATTAAACAAGAAACGATTGTCTCCTCTATCAAGCGCTAACATTATCAAAGAAATCAGAGCAGAGCGTGATTTCGGTTGTTGTCAGCAAACCCTTTTGCATACAAAAATATCGCTTTTAAAATAAGAAAATTGAAAACCACAACTCATAAAAAACATACCAGAATCACTCATGTGAAAAGTTGGAACATAACATCTTGTTGAGAAGTCAATATTTTTCTTCCTTCCTTTTTTCACTTCACATTTCATGTGATGACAACAAAACACAATTTCACAGAATTAGAGTCGGTGGTAATACAAGTTTTAGTTATTTGTTTCTATTTCAAACTCATTTCCTTATAGTTTAATTGAAATATATATAGTCATGTTACTTAATAGCACAAAACCTAAAAAATCACTTTTCAATTACAATTTCACCTGCTCTCATCAATTTTCTATGTGTGAAAGGTACCAAGCCATATACTTCACTTTAGCTGTGCTTTCCTAACTTGTAACTTTCCGTGGGGCGAATGCTAAGAACACTATTAATAGACGGCCACCCAGTTTCATTGGTTTTTCCAAGCCAAAGCAACAAAGGCGTAAGTGTATGCGTGTTGTCGGCACTAAAAAGTAGAGACTCTCAATAAAAATCTTTTGACAACTTCAAAACTGATACGACGTCTGAAATGTAGCAGAAAATTAGGTATGTGTCATGTGAACAGTAAAAGTAAATCAATTTTTTAAACCAATAACTTTGCTTTTTTTTGCTAATGCGGAATCAAGTAGTAGTTTGATGGAACAAGAATGCGTTTCTCTCTATTGTTGTTTGCTACTTCTTTTTACTTGTTTGTTGCTTTCTGTAGCGCGATGTGATCCGACGTGCTGGGTCGGTGCGACTGTACTTTGCAACTGGTGAATAAATGCTGGTGAGCTGAGGAAGCAAATGTTGTACTACCACATATCATCAGTGAAGTGATATAAAACGCTCGCAAGCTCGGCTACTTATATATAATATTCAACAATGAAGGCGATGCATTATACTACAAGTTGGTGCGTGTATGTACATATGCCCCTATGCACATAGTAGCGTTTACCTCTCTGATGATCCAAAGAAGTCCCATGGTAAATGTTACGATTACTTTGAGCAACACAAAACTACCTGTTCCTGACTCCATCCAACCTTCATAACAATCTCGTAGCAGCACATACACACACGCTTTGCATTTTATAGTGTATTGAGATTTAGGATATTATGACTACATTGAATTTTTCCCTTTTGCTTTGGCTCAATGGATAAAAAACGAATTCCTACTCTAGTAGCTAATGATTCTTGTTGTATGGTTTTGATAGTTGATAGTGGTTAAAAAGACCATGGGAATTTTTGTCAATAATACATAAAGTCTTTGCATATCACATTGAAAATAAGTGAACGAATAAATATATTATGTGTGTTTGCATCTCTTGAAGGGGTTCAATCTTCATGTAGTCAAATGAAGTGAGTGCTGACATGGTATTCCAAAAACGAGTATGAATCTTTGCTTTGTTATTCTGTTACATATTCTCTATATCTGCATACTATGTGCTAATATCATTACGATCATATATATTGATGTTTGAGTCTGAGCTCAGTTGCTGCCGACTCATTGTAACAAACTGACCATGTCACATGTAGGCTACTGTTAACCAAAAATGTTGGCAATGCAGACAACTATGTGTATTGACCACTGTTGGCGACTACTAAAACCATTTGATTGTCGGCATACCAAACCAAACCAACGTAGAAGTTGGTTCTCTATAAGCATTTTCATTTAAATTTAAATATATGTGAAACCCATACATTCACCATAGCCAACTCAACTCAACAATCAGTCATCATTGTTGCCTTTGATTGTTTTATGGGCTTGAGTATTGATGCAATAGTTTTGAAGAACAGAGTATCAAAAACCACAAAGACCTAATGACTTCATGGTGACGCTGACTATTAATATAATTCTTTTGAAGTGACATTCGTTTTTGCTTAATGGCATGAGCCATGAGCTATAACTATAAGCTTACTTGAATCTATTGACGATTTTTAACATGTATCTTTGATCTTGTTTAAAAAATTCTATACATGCTTCCAGGCTGAGTGTGTGTCATGGTGTTATGGTACATCCGCAAGCCGCAAATGCTAATAAAAAGTAATTAGGGGGAAATTACCAACATGCAATTTGGAACACTTTTATAAATACTGGCTCATAAAATCTGCAGAAACTCCTTCGTATGTATAAATGTCAAATTACAAATATTTATGATCAATATTAAATATTATTTTAGACGCATGTTCGGATGAGCTTATGAAAATGCGCAGATTATGAATGCTTGTTTTAAAACGACTGAAAGGGAAACACACACGACGTGACCAACAGGTGTTGCTTAATTAATTCATGTCAAAAGTTAATGACTACTTATTTTGACCAACACAACAAACTTTTGTTATGGAACAGTTTAGTACACTTTGTATGTTGTATTAGTCTGGAAAATATGCAATAATGTGATGATTGGTCATTATGACTTATCCTCCATTTATATCTTCTGCAATTTACTAATAAAATAAAATGGGAGTTTAATCTCTCTTCTTTAGATAATTTTCATTTACTTATCATATGGCAATGCAGGTGCAGAAAAGATTACTTAGCTGAATAACAAGTACTTTATATGCATGTGATTGCTTTCCAGACCATGGATTTAGAACACGTCTTGCAAGGTTTTCTTGAGGTGACACGGATTATTATTTTTACCTCCAATTGGTGTTTATCGAACCAATAGTGAATAATTATTATTCGTAGACTCTGACTCTAGTAGTTATGTAATCTGTCACCTAGCAATAGATAGCCAGTTCTCCAGAATATTTTGCGGCTGCAGCATACATAACAACATTGATTCCATGAACTTTAAAAGTCAGACTGTGAGCTAGTGTAACGTCAAATGAAAGTGTTGAAGTCAGTTTGTCATAGTGACAGAGCCAGAATCTGAATGACATTTTTATTAGAAAGGTTGTGAAGATCGAAGATGTGCAATATTAAAAAATAAGAGAATATAAGAAGAGATGCTGAAATGATTTAATAGGTGGATTTCTTGCATTTTTTATCTGCCATTTTTGTGGAATTTTTATTTAAACAAGAAAAATTAGGACAGCTTTGGTTTTATTTTAGCATAATAAGTAATCATTTCCATCTCTAAGTTAGATGGTGAGCGAAACTTGTTCCTTGGAGTGGTATTTTCACGTTATTTTACCTCAATATACATTGCTACTGCAGTTTATAATCATGATGAAGATGCAACCATATTATGTCCACATAGTTCCAAATACGGTTTAGTATGATTTTTTTATTCACGTATTCTTGGTGATGGAAAATAAAAAGTTTATTGGACAACCTTTCTGTCGTTTTATATATGTACTCGCAATTGTAGGTGCTTGTAAACTACATCATCCATCGAATCCGTAATTTAAAGAAATTTTCCATTGACACGCGAAAGGTTCAGTGTAAACTCCCTTTCCCTTTTATGTACAAGACCAATTTTAAGTGTGTATTTTATGCATTCGTCACTTCTTATTTCCTTTCGTTTTTCTAAATATTTTCGAGTTAAAAACCACATAATTAAATGGGCAAATCAAATAGCAAATTTCTTTCTGTATTGCTGTCAATAATTGTTATACACACATCCGTGCTATTTATTTTGGAGGTCTGTATGAATGTTTTGATTTTATTTGTAAAAGAAATTACTGTGAAGTGAAATCAACAAAGTGAGTACAGTAATTCACAACTGACATAAACCATAATCATAAACTATTTACCTACAAATTAATCTCCAAAGCCAACGGGATATATGGCAGGAAAACTAAACATCCTATGATTTCTTGTCATTATTTTATTCCGTAAACATCACGTGTTACACCCTTTTTCTTGATAGTAAACCCATTTAAGAAAAAGGGTATTGACCAAGGGTTACCTTGAACCTGCACCAAACC
>JAANSM010000233.1:0-35659 GCA_036850725.1 Orchesella villosa | reverse complement strand
TCTACTTTGATGGCAAATCGTGACAAGAATGCTTAATGAGTGCAGCACAGCTGAACTCACCAACATTTTTCGTATTAAAAGCTAGTTCTTGAGATGGGAGTGTACATAGTATGTGCATTATATACATAAAGACTAGAGACAACCGACACGAAGCAAAGAAAAATTAAAGATATCACCCTGATCTCCTCTCTAGATTTTTAGAATCTCATTTTCACGTCATGTTCCAGTTTTTGCAGAGTGTATATCATCCTAGCTTTGTCGGCTTGTCATTCTGTGATCATTAAAATGTAGAGAGGAGAAAGAAACATTGGAGTGCTGCGGTGTGGTGTTCTTCTACGAGGGTGGCTGATGGTGATAAGTAGCGAGAGTGAACGAATGACTGACACAAAATAATATGTCTCCTCTACTTTTTTTACATTTTGAGGTTTCCCTTACTGACTCGAGGTTACTTTGGATTTTTAGTTTCAGGAAAATGATAAAAGTTTCTAGTGACAAGAGTAAAAAGGAGTGAAAGTTCATTCTTGATGGGTAGGCGCTCATCACAGGCTATGGCTACAGGAAACTGATACGATTTGGTGTTACAAGGATTCACTATATTGCTTGTCTTGTAGAAAAGTTGATGCAGCAGTGCCTATGTGCTGCAGAATTAATAATTCTGTTTAAGGGTGACACTTTCTTCTCTTTACTTAAGAATATGCTCGTACTCTGATGATACATTTTAGATTGCACTTTTCTCTTTTCCGTTGTGATATCCAGTAACATTTTGCTTCTGGGATAAGTAACTTATAAGTAAAAGTAACTCAACTGTTGAGATGGAGAAATGTGTGGCTTTACCATTACGAATTTTAAAAGTGTATAATGATAATGAGAGAGCTGGCAATACACGAACATTTTTTGTAAACAGCTTACGGAAACACACCAAAATGATACCAAAGAATTCCTTCAACCCTTGTATCTCTAAAAGTTACCAGATCCCATCCTATATCTAATATCCATGACCGATGTCCTTGAGGAAGACAATATCTGTTAGTTATTTTTCTACGAATTCATTGCATCTTATTTTCTTATATATACGTCTTCCTTGGTTTGTGAAATACAAAGAGAATAGCTCTACTACGAGGACATTGATACCCTGTGCAATCACTCAACTAAGCTGCTTAATAATAATATGCTTTCATCTCGACTTTCCAATTCCATTTCTTCTCTGCTCAAGTCTAAATGGAAGCAATAACAAATGGAAAATTCTATTTTCTCTGGGGCGTGTGGACCTGGTCTGGTTAGAACAGATATAGCTCGTTGTTTTCAAAGGGATCTCAAATGACATGAGTATGACACTTGTTCCGATACTTTTCTATTCCAAACAAATTTGGGTTGGAGCTTTCTTTCACAATGTTTATGCTTCCAGTGATTTGACAATTCCAATAACAACATTGTACGAGATGCAACACAAATAATATTCAGGTATTGTTCTGTCTTTCGATTTGATGTTTGAAAAGAAAGTCACTATATAGTGTTGAACACGTGCATAACATACGATACCAATTTTTGAGTAAAGAGGATGCCCCTTTTGGGTATTGATATTGTAGAGTGAGTACGAAGATATGAGCATGAGAAAGCATAATCTTTTTACTGTCGAAATTTCAAGTCGCTTGTTTCTTATAATCGGATCGCAGGAAAGAATTTTGCTGAAAAAAAAACTTTTTGTTACTATCATCATTTGTATTCATGGCGGTTGATTCCATTTCGACTTCTTGGAGCTATCGTGAGAAAGGCTGCAGGATAGTTTTGAGCATAAAGCAAGGGAAAATAATCTAGGACTCAACTCATGAGTTTTTGTAAAGACATTAAGTTTTTCGATGACCACCATATCACTAGAAATGAATTGTAGCAGACTCGGAAAACAGATAATAGCTTGAAGCTAAGAATTTAATTAAACGAGACAGTAGAGTAGAATAAAAACATAGCTAAAACTAATAATAAGATAAACGAACACGGGTAATAGGGTTCGATTGCTTCCGGTGTTGCATTTGTCCTTATCGCAGTAGCAGCTGGCATCATCCAAAGTTGTCAATGCCACACCTCTTTCGATTCTGTCAGACGTGTTTCGAAGCCAAGGGTTGTTATCATATTTGTACACACATCCCATTTGTACCGAGTCGTCCACAAGGATACAACTTTTCGTGTTGCCACCTTTTTTACACACAACTTTTGCATTTCCGCTTGATAAATCTTCTTTGGAAGGTATTGCATAAACTTCCGAGCAATCTACTAGCAGGCCACCAAGTTCCTGAACGCAATTGTCACAAACGTAGCAGCTTAATCCTACGAAAATGGTTTTACAACATTAATATATTAATGAGTAAATAGCAAGTAAATTATACACGCTTTAACAAATGAATCACCTTCAATAATAGGAGACTTATAAGATGCGGTTAGACTAAATACCAAGAGAACTAGTCGAATGTGTCGTTCCATACGGAATAGTTCCATAGTCCCAAATTGATACCAGAAATATCAGAATAGAGTTAGGGACGTTTTTGCTCAGAACAGAATATTCAGAAAGAACTTATAATTTATATGCACAAAAATATCAATATGTACTATGCAGTCATGATTCATGATACCGGCCAATGCAATGCTGTTTATTCTACTTCGAAAAGAGGTCAGATTCGTTGCATGGTGCAGAAAGAGTCAATTGACTTAAATTCAAGTTTATTGCAACACTGAAGCTACATACGCATATTGTAAATTAAAAGTATAAGGAAAGAGAACAAAACTGAATATGTAAGAAAAAATGGGAGTATTTTAGTCGAATTATTGCATCCTGATAAGGTACAATAGCACACAGCAGGATCAAGCAGTCCCTCCTTATCTCGAAATCCGCTTTGATTGCCTAACCAAGGATGCTTACCATCTTCATATGGATTCAAACAACCTTCTGGAAAGTTTTCGTCCACCAATACGCATCTCTTTCTCCTGCCAAACTTCTCACAGGCTAGTTTGGCGTCGCCTCTTTTCAAATCCCCTTTGGTGGGTACTGAGTAAACCTCTGCACATTCTATAAGGGCACCTCCGTGCTCCCTCAAACAGTCTTCGCAATAATAACATCGAAATGCTACCAAAACAGATAGTAAATAATTATGGGGAAAATCATAATAATTTATTCATAATTATAATCCATTGGTAAGATAAATGATAAAACGATTTAACTTACGGCCTTCGTCGATTCCATTGATTTGATGCAGAATGAGGAACTGAAATATAATTGCTATGCAGTACCATCCCTTCATAATCACACGAGGAATGTTTTAATTTGGGAATCTCTTTAATTTTGTTGCATAAATTTGATCACACGATGATGGCCTTACGGTTTAAAATTTAAAGGAAAAGCAGAAGCGAATCTCTGCAAAGAAATTGGGACGAGCTCAACCTTTAGTGTATTTCCATCCCCCAAAAAGAGATTTTTTTATGCAAGTAATATATTTTGGAGTTAGAGCTAGAAGTAGACGAAAGTCTTTGAAGCATTAGAAAAACCGGAAAAACGGTTTATGATTCGTTGCATGGTGCGCGAAAGGACAGGATGTAGTATAAGTACATTTTATCCGTAAATGGATGGAGATAAAGTTATTTGAATTTTATTTTATTATGCATTTTGTTTCGGAAGTGCAATTGTAAGTTAGAGCTACAAGCTATACACTCTACAACAATACTGGGATGAATTCTTCTTCATCACATTCCAACATTTCTGAAGCAAATTAGCAGATATGCAAGTTCATAATACTTTTACATCCCCATTTTAATCTCATTTCGGAAAGCGGTAGAAAAATAAGTTAGCTGGGATCGCATCGGCATCAACTTTCTCGTCACATAATTTGAAATAATTTTAGAATCAGGCAACACAAGATAGAGATGTCATAAATTTTCCACTTTCATCCCCAACAACTTAGCTCCATATCCTCCTCCCTAATTGGAGTTTTATTTCAATGTGAATATATTTTCATTTTCATCATCAAACTTTATTCTCCCTTTTACGCATTTTCATTTTCATTTCATTTGAAGATGAGAAAGACAAGAAAACATGACATTATTTTGACTAGACAAGACTTTGCCACATCTGTTCCCCTGAATGACATTTTTATTTCCTGTCGTATTCCTTTTCAGCTGTGCAATTACAGTCATTCCATCGTTTACTTTTCCTCCACTCCCTTCCATAGGATCAGCATCTATATGTCTATCTATTTGCTCCCTTCGTCTTTTTATTGACCTGTTGTCCTTTCTCTCTCCTCCGCAATACACGACTACATGTACTTAACCAGTAATGGGTCGTGGAATTGAGTGGTATTTTATTGGAGAGCGTGGAAATGTAGAGGGGAAAGAAAATGGAATTGCTCCTCCAAAAATATTTTTACCTTTTTACGTTATGATGCTACAAACACAAGTGGTTTCTTCGCAAGGTACAAGTTTAATGACGACAAGCATGTAAGAAGGAGATGAGAAGAAGCTCAGAAGAGCAGAAAAGAAATTCCAAGATTCACTATGTTATTGGTTATCACAAAAGAGGAAAAACCCAAAGTCATTTAAGCTGCAAAAATTGAGAGCTCCTCCATGAAGATTGCTTCTTACTTCTTACTCCAATGGGAATTCTTCAGATATATTCCCCACCTTTTAGCATTATTTCTCCCCATTTATTTACCTACTCTTACGCTTCGCCAACTCATAGTAAAACTCATCGGGGTGAGTGAGAGAGGAAGAATAACTTTTACTTCAAGCTAACAACGTCATCCTACCGTACGTAAATAGAGTATAGGTATCGTCACAGAAAATGTTGGTTATTTTGTGAGGAGGATTAGTGAAATGTAAATGGGTGCATATGTACCACCGTTGTCTCCTCATACAAAACAATGGCTGAAATCGTATATTTTTGTACAAACAGAAGAGAACCAGAAACAAGGGTTAAATGAATATCCTCTCAGTTTAACAAGCTCATCACGTTCACACTCTAAATTGATTCTACTGCTAAAAAAATAGCTTCTCTTTGCTACAGTTTTTGGGTGTAATATGAGACGCTTAAAAGGAAAGACAGAGAATGGATGAGTATAGAAAATGGTTTCATTTCTGCATTTTGTTTAGCTACTTTGCAAAACATATTTCATGGTCTTCATCATGATGCTAGACCGTATCAAAATCCTGAGCTTAATTTATTATTCAAAGAGGAGCTGGTAGAAATGCAAGTAACTCCTGGTGTAAGTCTGAGTCTGACAGTCCAGAGAAATTATGTCAATCCGTTTGGTAATATATCTGGCTTTACTTTAAAACAACAACATAGAGACCGGCTTTTGGATACGCACACATATACTTTCGACTAATTTTGGTGAATATATGGGAATCGGTAATGGAGCAGCGCAGCAGCACCCTTATCTTTATATATCTACTTTACTCTTGTGCATTATGTAGTATTTGTTCTTGTTTTTGGCCTGCTAATTCCCCCATAATAAATATTCCCACCATTATGCACTAAATCGCCTCCACACGTTCATTTTACACTGACTGCGCTATTGCAGAGGATGAAACGAGGATAAATAAAGGAGAAAATTTTTGATGATGATGATGATTGTATTGTCTTTCTTTTGTGTTGATAGAGACGGAAAACTGTTAGTCTTTTTCTTTTTCTATCGTGTTTTTAATGTTGCTCTTGTTTGTCTTGTATTTTTGGTATCTTGCCACAAGCGAGAAACTAGAGTAGAGACAGATAAAAATAGGGAGGAAGGAGGGATCCAGTTCTTGTTGAAGATGATGAAGGAAGCAACTTCTCTTTTTTAAGCTTTTCCCCTCTTTCTCTTTACTCCTTCTTTTATATTCACAAAAAGATACTTTTTCCATTTTTGGCTTGGCTTAATACTACTCATTTTCTTCTTGTTTCTCCCTTTGGAAGCTCACTCGCACTATAATTTATGTTAGAATGAGTTGTTTCTTGTGAAGCTCGGGAAATGAGAAGGAACGAAGAGGAGGAGTTCTTCCAATAAAACAGCACTAAATGGCCGTTTTCCTACAAACTTATCTTGGAGAAAATGAAGAGCGAAGCAGGGTTGGAGTGAGAGGGGAATAACAAGAGGAAATAACGACTTTATGACATTGAGAGAGAAGGAAAGAGGATACAAATGCGATGTAATAATGCATATGTGTTTTAAACGCATTGTTTCACTGGAATAGACTGGACTTTACAATCTATTGCTTGACTGCTCATCGGAGATTATGCGAGCAATATCAAGAAATACATATAAAATGTGCATATACATTGTTCTGTTTAAAACTAAAATTGGTTAAATTACGCAAAACAGAAGTCGTAGATCTTCATACTTGCCAACTTGACTTATTCACATTTTTGGATGAATTATAATATTATTTTAAGGGGACCCAATGAAAAAATTGAGTTGCTGTAAGCGAAAAGACATAAAAAGCCGAGCCAACAATCCCAAATTCTTTTATGGCTTTATAGTTTACTTCGCTTCGTCAATCCTGCATTGCATGATTGTGCTTGGAGAACGTGATGTGTCCCAAATAAAAAGAAAACATGGAACCACACTAAAAGATACATTAGTATCTGCCGATTTATTAAGTGAGCATAAACAACTTTGTCATTTTTGTTGTCACGTACAAGGTACACTACACAATACACAACTAATGCGCCGACTGGTACGGTACAATGCACTCTCATAATGAACTTTCCCTTTTTCTTAGTTCTCAAATTGTTGTCGTCTTCTACAGCGACAAAATATATATAGCCAAAATATATATACATGAAAACATGTACATGTACAAACATGAAAAGATTCCGGCAAAAAAAGTAGAGCATTTGGAAAAACAAAACTTTTATCTTTTTTTGCTGAAGTGCACAAAGAAAGTGTGAAGAAACTATGGTGTAGCAGGACAAGAAAAAAGAAAACTTTGACAGAGAAATCTCCTTTATTCTTCCATGTTGTAACTGCCCTTTTCATGAATGTAAACAATAATAACTTGACTGTACTGTCTCCGTAACAAAAAACCATTTCCTTTTGTGGCTATAGCGTGGCAATATTAATGGAGTAAAAGTATAGAACAGGGTGCAAAGAAGAAGAAGAAAAAAACGAACTTTTTTTCTTGCATGAAATTTCTTCTTGTTGAGTTCATCAAACATCCTTTTTATGTCATTGTTTTGTGTTGACTCTTCTTTCCCTTGTCTGATGCTTATGCATAAATGGTGCCATATAATGGTCTCAGAGGAGGTCTTTGCAAACAACAAATATAAATATTTAAATCCTTCTCAGAAATGCAATTCTTTCCTTCTATTCTTGTATTTAATATATGTGCTACTATATCCATACGTTCTCTTGTTATTTCCACCATTCAAACAGAGCAAATTGTATAAAGAGTTGAGTACAGCTGAGTACATTGGCGTAGAGTAGACGTAGACACTGCGACACGAATCGTTTCAGCTTCTGACTTACTCAGTGTGGAAAGTGCATGTCAAGTGCTGGTGAGCTCAGTGGTTGCTAAAGAAAGTGGTTCGTGATATGTGGTAGTTGTTACGACGTGTTTTTAGAATTGAAAGCTTAAAGAAATTGTCTGATTCTGAAGGAATAGGATATGCCACCAGATCATCATCCTCTTAATCTGCCTCTTTTTCTCTTTCTTGTTCTATTTTTACATCCTATCCTTCTATGTCTACATTAGTTTTGAATGTTTCATCATACCGTATTGTACATGAATGGCGCCTGTAATGAGAGCCGTTTAAAAGGGTCGAGATGAAGCTGCTGCACAATTGGATATTCAGAGAAAGCGAGAGAAAAGGGCAAGAGTACAAAGTACATTGCAATAGAAATGTAAAAATAGAGATGAAAACGGTGAAATTTTATTGGAAATTATGTGAATGGGATCATCTTTGTTGTGTAGCTCCAGCTCATGCACCCTTGTTTTTTTGCCATATTGTTGGTTTGCTTTCTCGAAAAATTGTCCTTGTTTGTTTTTATCCTAAATGGATTTCCCTTTTCTTCAGCTCCACTTTACACAGCTGAGCAAATTCAACAGTTTTTTTTACTGTGCAGCAGATAAGAAGACCCGAGTTCGTCGACATTTTTAGGTACATTTCTGCTTTTCTCTTGGTTATGAGTCCCAATGGAGATGTGAATTATTTTTTTAGAATACAATAAGAAAAAAAGGATTCTCATTTTTTTGGAGTGGAAAAATTCTCTTGTTGCATTTCTTATGATTACTCTAGTGATACTGGTACTCACGCACGCGTGTACATGTACATTATTCGATGGAAGTTGCAGAAGGAATAAGTGGTACATAAATATAGTAGAAAAGTACATGTACGTATACAATACACACATAATACATGCTGCTACCCCGTCTATGCCATCATGTTTTCTCTATATCCTCTGCATTATGATGAAAATTGGATGGAAGCATACAGAAAGCTTTTCATTTTGTTGAGCGTTCTCCTCTTCAGGAAGATGAGGGATCATGAGAAAGCCCCTATTGTTTTGCATTTAGTAGTTATTTTGAAGAAAAGGGATATATATATATAGCAATACTACGTAATGCATGCGATCTTGCTAGGGGAATCCTATAAGTATAAAAATGATGCACTCCATCATCATGCTAATGCTATGAATTGTATTTTGGCTATACTTTTTTTTCCATTTTGTTAAAATGCATAACATCGCAAGCATCTATCTTACATGAAAATGTTGTGTAGGGGTTTTGACGGGAGGGTGTGTGCTTTTCTCCATTGCAATTTAATGTAAAGCTGTGCGTTAAGCTGTTGGCTTTTCTAATGCAGCTACATGCGTTCCATTATAAGCTTTGGTGCATCTGGACTGGAGACATGCATTACAATTTACAATACAATTCAATCTCGAAAATCCCAGTCTGTTTTAACTTTCACGTGATGGGAAATTAGAATTGTGAATTCTATTTCCGGACATCGTTTCTGCATGAAAAAGGTGGGATGAGGAAAACGAATAGATACAAACGTGAAATTGGAATGCTTTGACTTTGCATTCAGAAGTGAATTTGTCGTACAAAAATTAAATGTATGCAGAAAAACTTTTATTTTCCATTTGACTCCTTATTACAGTTCTGTAGTTTCTTGCTTTCACAAAAAAAACACTTTTTCCGTCCGTCAAATTCTATTTCAATTCTAACTTGCGTTTTTTAGTAGTGCGTTATCTTATTGGCTTGCCATGCCACATACAATGCAATGCAGCATAATATTGCATGTTTTATTGTGAAAATTCTTTGAGATTTCAGAATTTTACAACGTTCTGATACCAGAAATTGTGATGTGATATCAGAAATCGATGAATAAAAGTTTGTATTATTTATTTTATCGTAATGTCATATGTACTTTAAAAAAACAGGAAGCAAAGTTTTCTCTAGTATTTTATTGTTGCTCCAGTATTTGGAAGGAAACAGTTTTCTGATTTTCTTCTTGGTCAGTGCTTCAGTTCTTATCCTTTATTTTTATTGCCTTCTTTTCGTGTTGGTCATAAAAATACAGTTGCGACTGTTGAAAAATACGGATTCACTACTGACTTTATGACAGCTTTGTTTTTTACGGTCTCTTAACGGAAGCAAAGGGAAGGTATCAGAAATTTGTAAGGAAAGGTAAAGTGTGAGTGCATACTGCACAGAAGAGTCTGAACAGGACAGAACTTTGCTGATTTTCATTAAAACAGGAATTGGGTTTGGGTTTCTGATGTTCAACTGAACGAATCTTCTTGGAAATTGTTTAAAATGTACATGTATATGGAGAGAGAGGAGAGAGAAAGTGACAGTGAAATGAATGTATTTGGTCTCTCGGTCTGCATTATGGTTTGTTGAATGGATTGAGGAAGTCAAAGTAAATTTTGTGGTGAAGCCAACCGGAAGCATATTGTTTTTGGCTGACTTGTGCAATTCATGAAGCTTTTCTTTCAAAATACTACACGAAATGCAGAAGACTCTCCTTGAAGGGAAACAATTGAGGTTGGGTTTTTGAATGAGCATGAAGATGAGAGTGCTTCAAACTATTTCAACCTCACCTTCTTCCTATCTTTCTCAACACTATATTATTACTACTAGTCTACCACGTAGTTTTGAGCTTGTATGCTCTTGCTTATTGGTCGACTGGTTCAACCAAATACCACTTTACGCACACCAAGCTTCCGTTCCGCAAATATTTTCATACAAATATTGGTTAGGAAAAGTCTAATTTTCTCCAGACAACGGGACAGCACTTGAATTCAGCTGAATGTGTATATGTTTTATTCAATTCTTCTCTTGATTATCATGTGGGAGAAATAGAAAATAGAAAAGTAGTATTGAAGAGTATAAAAGTAGGCCAATCCTTTTTATCAGAATTGACCAGTACAATTCCTGTTCAATTCAACTTCCCAGTTTCCAGTCAATCCAATTTGTGTAACAATGCTCAAACCCTTTCCATCATCCCATCATCATCATTCGCTCCCGTCGTGTGGAACAAGGCTTATTATCAAAATCACCGAAAATTATTACTTGAGGGAGTTCTTCTCTTTCTGTAGCTCCAAGCAGAGACTAGAGACCTGTAATTTTCTAGAATAGATACATAACACCAATATATAAGCTCTTTTTCTCTTGTTGTATCTTCCTTCTATCCTCCTAACTATAACCCTTCATTTATTGCCGCGTTGATAGTGATGTAAAGCCAAAAAAAATCTTTTTCTTCCATTTCATCGTTCAATCAAAATTCCATAAAGTGATTGTGTATTTCATGTTTAGTGACTGCGTGCGCTCATCAGCCGTAAAGGCTTCCAGTTCCAGTGACTTCTTAACCGGGACGAAGTGGATGAGCAGCAGCGTAGCTGTGGTCAATCTAGTTGAACGTAATAAAGTTTGGCTGCTTCATGTTTGTACATTAGCAGTTGTCTGTTAAATGGTTGGAAAGTTACTTTCTTGCTATATATAGATATCTGTGATGATGATGATGATGACGATGAAAGAAGAGTGAGTATTAATGTAATGTGGTTTAATACCAGATTTTTAGCTAGCTGTTTGCTACAATCCCTTGTATACAAACTAATAATAAAGCTTGGAAGAGAAAATGAAATTGAGCCTGGGAGCTCCGCTCATTTTATTCAACACGCCATTGTATCCCATTTCAGTGTTATATGTACTGAATGAAACAAGATAAAAGTGGAGCATGATGATGGTGATGAAGACTTGTGCAATAATATATAGCTAGTGAGTTTCTGTTGCTTCAAGTAGAAAGTGAAAACTGAGTAATAAAATGAATGTGCATTTTGTTGTTTACAGGATCCAATGGCAAGTTTCGACGTGAATAGTCTGGATATGGACCCAATGCCAACTTACGATCTGACAGACAGTAATCGTCACGGGACTCGGTGCGCTGGAGAAGTGGCAGCAGAAGCGAATAATAGCATTTGTGCAGTGGGCATTGCCTACGAAGCTGGAGTTGGAGGTAAAATATAAACATAACACGCACAGACTATCCATACGTGAAAGCTTAACTATTTTATGAGCATCTTCTCTTTCTCCTGTGCTGTTGCCATTTTTTCACACGTAAACTGACTGAATTGGCTTATGATGGAATGTGTGTAGAGTTTTTAAAGGATGTAATTGCATGACATCGAAACAACTCAAGCAATATTGCTGTAGATTGACTGCCAAATGCTCTAGGGTATTCGCATGTAGTAGCTCAATTTGGTAGTAGTGCGAGCTCTACAAAATAGGTAAATCATCGTGTTGCTTACAAGAGGAAAATGAAGAGTGGCATGAATAAGGGTTTGATATACACTTAGAGTTAGCACCGTAGCATCAGCAAAACTTCTTAACGGGCTCTCCCTTAACGGACACTGGGACACATGTGTCGCCTTTGTTTGCAGCTGATGCCACGCAAAATCCTTCATGTTTTATGCCAAATGGTTAATGCGACGAGATGGAGATAGTGACAGGAGCGGTGCGGCGTGTTGTTCTTTGGGAAATGGTAATTTTGGGGCGATGCATGAGTTGTATCTTGATTCTCATCTCATCTTGATTGGCTTTCTCCATTCCGTATAGATTATGTGTGGAAAGAAAGTTAAGACTGGGTTAAAACGTAGCAAAACGAGCTGTTTAAAATTTGTTATGATGAAGAAAGCCAGTGACATGGAAAATGTGTTGAGAAGGGAAAATTGGTGATACATGAGGTTATACTACTCCAATACGTGTGTGTAACGGTGGTGGTAAGAAATGAAAATGTGCATATGCTTACTACACTATGTATATCGTAGTGATTGTGTATAGTTATTTGTGATGTATGTGTCAAGGATTTTTTTTCTATCAAGATTTCCATCACATGAGTGTCATATCATTCCAAAATGTACGATGAGATAACATATGCATCAAAGTGCATTTGGTCATGAGAAAAGTGGAAATTGGTTTTTCGACTAGTAAAATGCTGAAGGAAATGGGAGACGTTGACGTTATGTAAAATATTAAGAGTGAGTGAGCTCGTGCATACTTAAGTATAGTTAGCATATTTATGTTTAATATGTATTTCTCCATCTTCCCTCTTTTTCTTCATCTTTTACTTGGCTAGTGAAGATGACAAGTTTTCTTGTAGAGTGAAAATCTATACAGGCCAATAATATTATGCAGGCAGCATGTGATGGTGGTGATGAAAGTGGAAAATACAAATGATAAGAAGTATGTCGTGTGTGGTGTATAGAGAAAAAAACAAGATTTTTTTAGGGAGATTCATGCTTCAGAGCATCCTCTTCCAACTACACACTATATTCGTATGTACAATGTATAGTCACTAATATACAAAACACGCTATGGTTTCATTGTACGAGACACCATTTTTTTGAGAAAAAGTAGGTCTCCTCATATTTCATGTCTTTTCCCTACTTTCTCTGTCACTTTTTGCTCCGAAAAAATTAAGGGGAAGCAAAAACATCCCATCAGCATTGTGAACAGAGTACATTTTAAAAGCATATATTACGGCGTAATATGTTAAATGTTAACCCTTATTTGAAGGAAAGTCGCCAGAGCTTTGTGTGAGAGAATTCATGAGTGAAAAGTAAAGTTATTGTGGGTTGTGAGAGTGACTGGAGAAATGTATTAGAATGATGAGGGAAATGTATACTATGTAAAAAGTAAGGGCACTACAAAGGTGAAAGGTGAGCACAAAGTGCCTTCTGCTCGCTCACCTCCTTGTTAACCCTTTATTACTCGTTCCAAGAAAAATGAAGAAGCCACACCAAAGCGCGAAAGAGTGTTTGTGTTTCATTGTGAGCCTCCAATTTTTTTTATCAATTTTAGTGTCCCTAAATGGAATACTTTAAAAGATTCAGCAGATTGTACTATATTGATTAGGTCCTTGAACCAGAATCTTTTAGAATGTGATGTTTTCCAATTTTTACGCACGTTTCACAAAGAATTTAACCGCATAATATGGTAGATAAATGGGAGAGATTAGAAGGAGGGCCTGGAGGAAAAAGCTAAAAATAGAGTCAAGTGCTTGCACAAGTCCTTACTTTGATGATGAGAGCTATGAAGCGGCAAAATAAGTTGACGAAAAGGATGTCAGCAAATGCTTCTATATGAAAATGTCTCTTGATGATGATGCTGACGATGTAACTTTGAATAAAAAAGGTGAAATGATTGAAGGAGTCTGGTAGCAACACAAAAAGTAAGAAAAATGGATGGAAGGGATGTGATGTGGGAATGTACAAGCGAAGCTTGCCTTTTCCCTCGCATGTTTTCCCCAAAAAAGTGAGCATTCCCTAGTGTATATCATCATCCTATTCTGCTTACCAACCGCAACCAAACCAGTCAAAAAAGTTTAATTTCCCTTTTTACATGAAAAAAACGAGAAGCCATAGAGAGTGTAGTGAAAGGAGAAAGAGATGTATGTTCGGGACATGCTCTGCTCTTTGTGGCGTTTTTCTCATCTCGTACTGGGAAAAAGCCTGATGTGTTCATCATTTTTCTGGTCTCATGTGACGACAGTGTTTACGTGATATTTCTCATTGTAAAACGTGTAATATAACCCTTCTTGTGTCGTTAGAACCGAGATACCAAGCAAGAGCAGGAGGTTGGGTTGCATCTCATGCTTAAAAAAGCAATAAGCCACTGTTTTTAACTTCACAATTTCTCCATCTCTCACTCAGACATGTCAACTGCCAAAAATAAGGGTAAAAAGTTGCGCACATTTTTTTAACAAAATCAAATTGTCAGTAAACCTGACCACATTTTTCTTCCAGTCGAAATATGAGCACGATATAATATATGACACGACGAATATTATTACTCGTAGACAACATGAAACGAGAAACACATGCCAACTTGGAAGCACGCAGGTCATATATACATGCAAAATTCTCTCGGGTGACATGTAGCTCTTTTTTCTTCGGAGAAAAAGCAATGCTAGATTAGTTTTGTTAAAAAAATACGTATATATTTGGCAGATCATCATCATTCTTTTGGTATCTTGAGGCATCATATGCGATATGAAGAAGAACGAGGGTAATAAATAATGAGAAAGACTGCCATTTCCAGAAATAGAAATGGGAAATGTTTAGTGACATTTTTGTATGCTGCTTTTTGTACATAAACTTGTGCGTGAATAAATGTTTCTTATTGTTACACACACTTTTGGTTTTCTCCAATTTCGATGTTTAACTTTTTGATACACTTTAGGAATATTTACCAATAATGTGTATATACTATTTATTGCGTTTTTGATACACTTTAGGAATATTTACCAATAATGTGTATATACTATTTATTGCGTTTTTGATACAGATGAGAAAAATAGTTTGAGTTAGAAAGAATATACACACGTAGATATATAGAATACATAAAATCTATTGTTGTATTCCTTTTATTGTGTATTCGTATTCACCAAGTACCAGCCAACCAGATGCTTTTTCACAAAAAAATGTATAGACAGAGATGCATTTTTTCTTGATAAAAACTGCCTTTTCATTTGTCGTGAGTGACTGGTGAAGTGGTGACACGATTCTTTCCTGATGAAAGCAAACTTATATCTTATTTTTTGAATAGGAGTACGGATGCTTGATGGAGATGTGACGGATGCAGTGGAAGCACGCTCCTTGTCTCATAATCCCCAACACATTGACATTTACTCTGCCTCATGGGGACCGGATGATGACGGCAAGACTGTGGATGGGCCTGGAGAGCTGGCAACACGAGCTTTCATTGAAGGAGTTACAAAGGTACCTACATAATATAATTTTCCAACTCGCTTGTTCTTTTGTCTTCTAACAAATTATTTCATTAGTAATACACACACTTATATATATATTTTATGTCTATTATTGTCATTAGGAATCGGAAAAAAATTTTTGTTCGCAAAAAATGACATGCGCTAAATTACTCTTTTACTTAAGAAACGGGGGAAATTGGTAGATTTGGGACTTTAGTTGTAGGAAATGACAGGAGCAGATTTGGATTATGAGGAAAATGCATTGGACTGCCATTGCCATCATTGGTGTTGTTCCATGTCAATGCAATTTTTTGCGTTGAAAAAAAGTGTTACGACACTCTCGCTACATTTACTCTTCTTTTTCACTTGGTCGCCCACCCACCAGCTCGCTCTGTTTATGTGTGAAATGTTATGCATGAAAAGCTCCCCTGTGACTTTCCTCTCAAGATATGACGGCGAGCTTGGTGATGGTGATGATGCCTTTTCAAATGTTATTTATATTTATGTCATCCGCATATCATCATCGTCCACTAGGTTTTCGCCCTTTTCTCCAGTAATATTCTTAAGGAATGGACAGCTCATAACATTTTCTCTGACAAAGTACAAATTCAGCGTAGCAATAGCAGACTGGGTTACGCGAGAGCCTTTTCTGAACCATATGCGAATAGAAAGAAAAGGAGTTTGCAGTCTGCTTCTTCTTCTCGGGTTTGGGATTGGAAGCCAATCTTCTTTCCACTTGACTGGACAGTAATTATTATTCCCCGTTTCGTCTGCTCCTCTCTATTCCCTTTTTGTTGAGGTTATAGCTTCCTTCGTTACTCTAAACCTTATATAAACTATATATATTGAGTCTATATATATGTATACATTATTGCTGAAATTGGAGGGAGAGGGAAGGCACTTTGCTTCCAAGATATTTTCTCCTTTCTGTTTTCCTTTCGCATAGACTTCTCGAGCGTCGAAGTTGGATTGAGAAGACGTCGTTGCGTCTTTCAGGATTCGATGATGGAAATGGTAAATGCACTTTTTCCTGAAGAAAATGTGTAGGCTTTTCAAAGTGCTTCCGTACATATGTATACCGTCACTTTTAGTCATTGGAATGGAGGCAATCAGAAGGAGTCGAAAGAAATGAGGATTTTCTTTTCCCTTCCTGTTTCAATACACACACATAGCCATACAAATCACTTGGCTCATTAAGTAGCATGAAGTAGGTATTATTGTGGTGAAAAAGGAAGCTCTAAAAATGAGAAACGATATGGCTTATACATTCGAATGAAAATCCTGACTGTTACCATTCCAATCCTTTCTCCTCCACCATATATTTCATTAAAAATGGGGAAATCCAATTGGAAGTTGGTGTTTCTCTCTCAACGAACGACTCCAACGAGAAAAGGTCTTCTTAGTGTGTGTATCAGTTTGATAAAGGATGAGAATAACACAAAAGAGGGACGAAGAAAAGGAAAACATGTTTCTTGTTGCCTTTCCCCCATCTTTCAGCTCTTTTTCTCGTTGTTTGTATATACTTTTATAGAACGGGGGAGGACAACAAGCAAAGAGAGAGAGAAAAAAAGATTCCCGGAAGACGAGCTAATGCAATGTCCTTATTTTTTCTTCTTTTCTTGCTCCACTGGATTATTTGACTAACTGTGAGCGAGTTATACGAGAATCGGAGATTTTTGTGTAGTATTTATTGGCTAGACATGATGATAAGACGAAGACGAGGAGGAAGAAGAAAGGAGAAAACGTGGAGCTTTATTTTGACTTGTATTCTACTATTTTGGTGTAGGATGATGTGAATGGTTGGCTGCTTATTGATCAAGCTTCTTTTAAGCTTATTTACTTAACTTACTTAGAGAACGTGAACGTAACACAACATACCAATGTCTTTGTTGTTCAAGAAAAATCCATTCACTCCATTTAATAGTGCACAAAAATAAGAGAAGGAAGAAAGGGGGTAGCAAACAAACAAATAGAAAATGCTTTCCATTCATTCATTCGTTGCTGTTTTTATCTTACTCTACTTTTCTCTTTCTCTCTGTACAGTACTTAATAACGTTAGACTACACACGCAGTCATATAAGTAATATGTGTAGCCATTCTATTTTTTGCTGGGTGAAAAAGGAACATATAACGTCGTGATGAGATGATCTTCCTCCAAAACATTCCATTCCAGCTGAAGAGTAAAAGGCGATACATGTGTGCAGTGATGCGTCAGTCGATTAAAGCTGTATTTCCTATCACTATGCTCATGTTCCCTCGACTTGTACTTCCTTTTCAATTTATTTGTTGTCAAGAAAGAGGAGAAGAAAGTTCATTAAAACTACTCTCTTATTCTTGCTGCTTATATTTACCAACTCAGTATCGCGGTGTCTGCTATTGTAACGTACATACTTACATTGGATAAATTCTTGCATCACAGACCATTTCCACTCTCCACTATTTTTTCATCCTGATGAAAGGCTATTATGAAAAAATCCGGAATCCAATGAGAAATGATCTATTTCATCTTTATGGAGTGAGCTATACATTCTTGATGCTCTTTTCCCTTAGTTAACTTTCAATTTGGAGCAGTATTACTGTACGTTTTTGAGATGCTATGCATTGGGATTGGGAGCTATATAACTTTTATATTAAAGTCAAGAAGTGAGATGAGAGAAAAGTAGAAACATAAACAGTGTGTGTTGTATGTTGAACTCAAAAGAGATACACGGACAACAGACTAATGCTATTTATTCCGTAATGACCCCCTATATACTTTGCTTGATCTTGATACAAATGGAAAATACAATGAACTTTTTTACAGAAGAAAGTTGCTGCGCTAGAATCCTGATTTAAGAAACATTTTCAATTTTCTCTACTTTTAAACTCATTTCACACTTCGATTTATGCCTGATTTCCTTCATTTGTTAAATTAATGTTGTTTTAATGTTGTCAGCATGACACGATGGCATTATATATTGTTGGCTATGTAGAGAAATCCTAGACGTATAATATATAAGGCAACAGGAGTAAGGAGTAAATGGAAACTCAAAAGTCATTTCAAAACTTTAATACAGTTAGATTTACGAGCCCACCCGTACAGACACACACATCAGATGCATTCGTACGCTGTTGTTCAGAACATAAATTACTTGACTGCTGCGAGGAATTCCACTATAAAATGTGCTATTTTTTCTGTTACAAGGAAAGCTCTAAGCTTTTGTATCTTAGAAAATGGGACATACGATCACTGCGATCGTACATAATTATCCTATTATTCTTTTACAAGTAAATAGCGATCCCTTTTTTGTCTTCCGAATTTCATTTAGAAAGAGGGAGCATCAAGGGAATTACCATATTATCAACGTTTTTACGACTAGAGGACTACTTGAGATTGAAAATGAGATCAGGGTGATATGTTCGATGTATGTATACGAATCAAAAGTTGCATTAAAATGGCAGAGAGCTTTATTTGCAATATATATTTTCATTGAATGAAAAGATCTTTTCCATTTCAATTCCAATTTAGTTCCGCTCCTTTCTTCCCAGTTTTATGTTCGATCAAAATTCGTTTGAAACAATCATTGTCTTTTCATTCGTTTTCAATAAGTCGACTGCGGGTGTGGATAGGTAGTTTGGTAAGCGAAACTATGTATTGTATAGTCGTTTAATGAAAGGCCATGGTAGACTACACGCTGTTTCGTGCAATGGTAATGTCGATCATATACAAATACAATACAAGCGTGGGTATTTTCATTTTGTCGGGCTTGTTTTGCTCTTCCATTCTTTTGTTGTCCTTGTAGTGTACCGTGTACAACAAGACCTTATATATGTTATGGCTATGATGTCAGTCACTTAAATATAGTACCTGTGACCTATAACAGCAGCACCTTCACTCATATTTTACATGTACTTCTCTACAAGTCACTTTCATTTTTATAACATGATTTTAGGATGTTCCGACTTAATTGTTACTAAAAAACATGAAATCTTGCGATGCCCCAGAACCCGACTCAGAATATAGTTTCTTCGTTTTCATTGGTTCTGACTTTTTTTTATTGCAGGGTCGAAATGGCCGAGGCTCCATCTTTGTATGGGCATCAGGTAACGGAGGACGAGATCACGACAACTGCAATTGTGATGGCTATACCAACTCTATTTGGACCCTGTCAATTAGTAGTGCGACGGAGAATGGATTAGTTCCTTGGTACTCCGAAGCATGTTCCTCAACCCTCGCCACAACCTATAGTTCTGGAGGAACTGGAGAAAAACAGGTAAGAAATATATGAAACTCATGGCATGGTATTTGTTTAGCCACACACAGTATGTGTCTTGTGATGTGCAAAGGTTGTTAATTTTTACAAGTTATTTATTATGGATGGGATGTGTTTTCTCTTATTCTCTTCCCCTTAAAATAAGTCCACATACCTAGAAAGTACATACAGAACATTCGTTCATACAAGGCACAACACAAACCACATGGAAATGGAGAATTTGTCGAGAAAGAAAGAGAAAAAAGTAATTTGGCTTGATTATACAACTCACATTACACCGCCACCAAAACTAGTGCTCTGGAGACCATGTGTGTATAGGTAGATGTGCCAAAAGCCAGTACGAAATTAAAATTTGTGTGTTGGAATTTTCAACTGACTATACGTTGCGTTATGAGAGAAGAGAACAAGAAAGGATTGGAATAATAATATATATTATTTTCCACGCGCTTTGTGGGTTTACGAAACTCAAAGGAGAGCAGCTGGGGCTCATATGCACAAAGTAATTAAAGGCTTTAGTTTTTTGGCAGCCCTTTTCTATGTATTGGCGTAAAAGGAATTAGTATTTTACGTGCAAATGATTTTTATTACCTTATTCTTTCCCACATACACATTATATATTACACACACACAAAATACACAGGTTTACATGCTGACATGACAGTCAATTCGAATTATGTGTGTCCTGTCCAAAAAAACGAAATCAATGTCAGCTTTCTCTCAAAACACACATCTACAACATTTAAGTATCCCTATATACCTGTCCTGCAAAAAAAGAACAAAGTAACTGAGAAAATAGTGAGGAGAGTGAGAATTTGAGAGTAATTTCCTGGAGTGAAAACTCAGATTGACATTTGCGTAACAGGATATTGTGTGTGTACGTACGTTGTACGTATACTAAGGAACGTAGTTACATTACATAATGATATATGGATGTGTAATAATATATATATTATTTGTTTATGTGTGTTGGGTAGAAGAGAGGGTTAGGAAAAGGAAAAAGTAAGCAAAGGAAATAGAGGAGGTGCATGCGGATTGTGAAACGGTTTAAATTTGATTTATGGAGTGAAGTAACCCAGTCTCTGAAAATAGCTTTTCCATGCTTTCTCATTCCTCATGGTCAGGAACAGCAAAGTTGGAATAAGGTGGTGTATGTTGGTTGTTGGCTGGAGCTGGGAATGTGCATGAGTATATACAGAAAAAGACTTTATTGTAACGTAACACAATCCCATGAAGCATGATACATGTTCAGCCAACAAAAAATAATACATAAAATGGTCCAAGTCAAGTGAGTAAATGTTTACTTTTTATTTACAAAGAGGAGATACTTTGAGGAGGCTGACCTCCTTTCCTCTAGCAGTTGTACATAAATATAGTTTGTTGAGTTGAAAGAGAGAAAGAAGAAAGGAAATGAAATGGTTTTTCCTGGGGCGAGTACTAAATTACATTGAGAACGGTGGTGCAGTTTTCACTTGATTTATGACAGTCATTGATAAATTTCTTCGGATTAAATTGTGGCTTTGGAAAAGACTCATATGTAAGGGCCTGTATATGTGGGTAAATAAGGATGTATTTGGATTTGGAAAGAAAAAAACACAAAATAAAAATGGGAATAATATCCTGCAATCGTAAAAATGACTGCGAACAATGCGCAGAAAAGGAAGATGGATCCAGATCCAGTTATTGTTGCTGTCATCATCGGATCATTTTCTTTCTGATTAGATTATGTTGATGATCTGCTTGTGCAGAGTAAATATTATAGAATCGATGTGTTGGAAAGGAAGAATTTAATGTGTAATGTAACAATTTTGGCAATGGAACAAATGAGAGTTTTTGTGAAACTTAGACAGAAGATAAGAGAAAAATTGGAATCTTCTTTTGTTATTTTCTTTTGTATTTTGATGTTTATACACATTTATACTTGACTTTGACTATTTATTTTTCTTATTTCGAAAGGTTAACGGTTAAGAGCAAACATTAATTTGATGGTTGCGTTTTGTGCATAAGATTCTATGATATACTGTGGTATTGCAACAGTTTTCTGAGGGCGTAGTGCAACGATACAATACAACTACATAAACACAAAATGCAGAACTCGCAGCAGCTGCAGGCGTATGGCTTCTAAGTCATTTGTATTTGGTGATGACACCAACAGTCTGCTCAAGTAGTTCCCTGGCATTGGGAAGTCTCTCACAATTCCATAACTTCGTTCTGTTGCAAAAAATATTCCATGATATTTTTAGACGTTTCCGTTTGTTGACTTTGCTCATGTTATATGTTTGTATTTGTTTTC
Source organism: Orchesella villosa (assembly GCA_036850725.1). Lineage (NCBI taxonomy): Eukaryota > Metazoa > Arthropoda > Collembola > Entomobryomorpha > Orchesellidae > Orchesella > Orchesella villosa. Next base: position 13,884 of record JAANSM010000233.1, on the reverse strand, counting down.
AGATTGTGACAATCGATTTGCACCACTCATGCACTTCAAGCCATACGGGCACATCTGCTTCTGCTCCCCTAGCAGCAGGTATTTGCGCCTTGGCATTGCAAGCCAATACAAACTTGACTTGGAGAGATATGCAACATATTGTCGTCAGAACGGCAAGACCGCAACATCTCATGGCTAGTGATTGGGCCACCAACGGTGTTGGAAGAAACGGTATAGTATAATTTACTTTCTGACAGACACACGAATTTGTAAAGCTAACTATATACTTCGCACAGAGTTGTTCCGAACAACTTGATCAGTTTCTAGTCTGCATGTCCGAACCGAACTTCATAAATTTTGTATGTTTGCAGTAAGCCATTCCTTCGGTTATGGTCTGATGGACGCCGGAGCGATGGTCAAATTGTCAAAAAAGTGGAAAATGGTACCACCGCAGCACAAATGCGAAATTAAAGCCCCATATACGGATAAGTAAGGATTTCAATATTAGATCATAGATCACTCTGCCATCCATCATAGGAAAGCCGTATGGCGTATTTAACAGGAATTCGTAATGATAATGTGCTAATTTTTTAGAAACATTCCATCAAAAAGCAAAGTAACGCTTGATCTCAAGGTTACAAACTGTCCAAACGTCAACTATTTGGAACACGTTCAGGTACAAACATCGTAAAAACGCTTCCTCAAAGCTATGTACAGATGCGATTGAGACATTTCCCCTTCTTGTACTTGGTTGTAGGCAAAAGTCACGTTGACATCAGGAAGGCGTGGGGATCTGCAAATATTTTTGGTGTCGCCGTCCGGAACAAGGTCTCAGCTGTTGGCTCATCGTCGTCACGATCTTAACCGAGCAGGATTCACAGACTGGCCCTTCATGACAGTTCATAGCTGGGGTGAAAGTCCGATTGGAAAGTGGACTCTGGAGATACACAACGAAGGACGTTACACGGGTATGCTCACAGCACAATCTTTAGAATATCTTGAGAATGCGCTTTTCGCCAAGAAACGTTTATCTATGTGGCTCATCAAATGATATGCGGCAAAAGTCAAAACATTAAGCATCATAAAAAGGACGCTTTTTTCTTATCTTCTCAAAAATACCCATTCACTGGATGGAATACATTCCCAAAAATGAATATTATGGCTAGATAAAATGGGTTGGGTGATGACCAGAACTAAAGAGTGCATTACAGAGTCTCCCATAACGTTTCACATAAAGTTGCATTATAGCAACATCTTTCCCCGTTTTTGACGGTGATTTAATATCGTATTTCTTGTCCGTTCTCTTTGCTTTTCTTGATCCGCTGGGTGCTAACATAAAATGGGTGCTGGTGGTGATGGTCACTGGGGAAAAATTAAATCAATATTTTGGGGCACTTTGATACTTACATTTTTCTGGCCTGCTTTTCTGCCTGGACACGTGTAGATACGAAGGGTAAGCTGAACATACAGCATAAGTTTGAACATTTATGGATGTGTTGAAAAAGGGTTATGGTCAGTGAATGTCTTTTGATAAAAATGGTAACGGAAGCATAATATATTTTTGTGGGTTGGAATGGTGAAGGGCGGACAGTGCTCAAGAGGTGGTCCCTCGTCTTGTATGGAACGGAACAGGATGTCAATGCAAATTATAGTGGTGGGGGTAGTAGAGAAGGCAAAGAATCCTTATCTTCTCCCACGTCATTCCTTGTATCTCCCATTCCCCAACGAACAGGGAGTTTCATAGTTTACACTCCCAGAAACAGCAGTTTGCTACAGAGTAAATCTGAGCACTCGTTGGTGGATGGTGGGATAACCGGAAGTAAAGGCACTGGATCCACTTCTCCCGACCTCAATGGAAGGAAGCCGGCTCGACAGAGACAGAAAGGGAAAGTTATTTCGAAGAAGCAGAAGGGTGCCACTCCAACGGTGAAGCCTCCTTCCTCTGAGAGCCATGTCATTATCACTTCAGATGACGAAGAATTTCGCAAGTTTCTCGAGTCCAAATTTGGTCTCATGAAGTTAAGCTCTAGTCTTGGTGGAGTGGCTGGTAGTGGTGGTTCGTCTCACGATAGAAATTTTACTCAACAACAACACAGCGGCTCGTCTGCCATTGCTGCTCATGCCTTGGTGCCCATTGTCAAATTGGGCAACAGCAAGGAACCAAAGGACGAGACGTCCAGCTTGATAAGAGCTTCACAAGAAATTCCCATTGCTCCAAATTCCGAGTCCACACACAGTCCAAGTCTAAACAAGAGCACGGGTGGGACATTCAACGAAACTTTCACGTTTTCCACAACCACAGAGAAAGACAGCAGCAGTATATCGTCAAGTGAAGCTCTCACTTCCACTAATAACAAGAATGCCAATACCATGGACAGTGCTCAAGATGTAGTTGAGAGTAGATCTAGCAATATGAATGCTTCCAAAGAAGAGTTTTCTACTTCTTCACCGTCATCTTCCTCCAATAATCCAACTCAAATTAAACAAGGTTTTCCATCTCTCTTTATTTTCTGTGCGTGTGCAAGATTTCCTGTTCTGTTGATAACGGTCTATTGGCATGGCGGAGAAATAGCTTATATATAGTTTTCATCGCTTTCACCTTACATTTCAGTTTCTGATAACTATTTGGTTTGGTTTTGGCATTACATTCGCAAGGCTTTTACAACAGAAAGTAGCTTAGATTAATCTTTGTTGGCTGATTCCGCTTTCATTTACACTTTCGCTGGTATATTTATTTTATGTTTCCAAGTTTTACATTTCATGAACGGTTTTGAAGCATATGTTTATATTTTGTTTTCACATTTAATAAAACATTTCTCATTAATAAAACTTGATTTGTTGGTCAATTTTTAATGTATTTTTACTTGAAACAGGAAAATTGCAAACCTGGACACTCATCGCACATGGAATCCCGTTGAACCCAAACGACCAGGGCGACGACAGCGGCATTGGAGGAGAAGGAAGCACAAAAGGCAGTGATGGCCAGCAAGGTACAGACGCCTCTGCTTCAGGTAACACCGCGGCTGTCGTCGAGTTTGACGGAAGTGACAATACCATTGTATTAGAGTCCTCGTCCTCCCAACTGCACAACAGCCCCCCTCTAGCTGCACATGCTGGTGAGGCGAAACCCGTTTCCATTGTAGGAAGGCCGGAGTCTCCAGCCTCGCCTTCATCTGCGATGTCAGGTTGTGCCAAGATGTCCACACAAGGACAGTGTCTAGGTTGGTGCCTTTTACTCCTTACACTGTTACTTCCGCTTTACTCTTGCTCTTCCTCCAATCACCACATCTTTCTCTCCGTTCCCTTCATCGTCGTCATCGTCATCATGCAAGTCATCATTCAGTTACCATTTGTTATATTCGGCCGTACTATCAAAAAGATTAGAGAAATTAGTAGTAGGCGGATGTCTAGATGGTCACAATATTTCCATCGGGGGGATGATAATGATCAGATACTCCAACTCGTATTCTTACCGGTGCCCACCCCAACCACAAGTCATTCTTTTAATTGTCGTCACCACAATACTCAAATCTTTGAAGCAGACGCAGTCCAATACTTGCTACGATGTGGAGATGCTTCCGCCTCCAACAACCAAGCAAGAATACCTTGTAGTTTTGTAGATAGAGGAAGTCATAGTCGCAGTAAAAATACGTTAGCATCATGTTCCTTCTCAGCATTGTCTCCAAGAATAAGGAATAAAACTCATTCGCATCATTTACAATCTTCCTAAAATAATAAATTAGTAATTCAAACCATGTTATATGTCAAACCTGTACATATTATATTGAATGTTACTGTTTTATAAACTTCATCGTGGTGAAATGCCGATGTAGCTACCAGTTTATGGTTTCTCATATCGTTCCTATAGTGTACGTGCTGGATAAGAATGTTTGGTTTTTAATGATGGTGGCTTCCGTAAGAAAGTTAAATATAAAATTGTAATTCTAGTAAGGTCGCATACTTATTATAACCCGGCAATCTATTTATGACAAGTCTGAGAACAAAAATGTTTTTAAAGTGTGATTTTTCGCATTTGAAACCTTCTTGCCAAGAAATGAGGATAATCAATTGATTNAAACCTTCTTGCCAAGAAATGAGGATAATCAATTGATTACATTAACAGTCAAATTTTATTTCTAGGTGTAGAGTAGCGGTATAGTAAAGATAAGTAAGCGTTGTACACGTTTGACCCGAGTTTTTATGTAGGAGGCACATGTGCACCTACACCCATGGCTGCTCTAATCAATTACATGGGCGTGTGTTATTTTAACAATTTTAAAGAAGAATATGTCATGTCGATATCGATGAGTTTTTTAACACCGAACACGCACACATGGCATTTTAAACATTGCAAGATGCCCTGTTCTTATAATTTGAGTTTCTTCCTCCGCATTTAGTATACCTGTGAATTCTATACGCATAAGTAGTTTAATTACGATGAAGCGCAGCTGCACTTTAATAGTGTGTCCTCCCTCTCTATGCAGCTATATATACTATCACTAAAACTTTACATTTTTTAAAAAAAAGCAGTTGTTTATAAATCAAAGATGATACTTTCACCGGTAATAAAGTTTCAGTTAGCAAACTAGAAAACTCATTATTTAGAAAGGACATCATCATATATGGTAATCTTGCATTTTGAGGTTAAACTCATTATTATTCAGGACCACTACGCACATTCGGAAAAACTGATTTTCGGCAATTAGTAAGGTTGAGGATGATTAACTCTAAAAAGAGTACTTACAAACGAACGTAAACGAAGCAATCGGATCTGGTCATTGATTTACTTGTATTTGTATTGTATCATAAAATGTTTTTCAATGTTTTTCATAAGTAGAACTAGGAAACAGTATAGGTAACTACTATTAGAGTAGAGAGTGTAGAGTATTATATACTTGTTAAATTGTTATTGAAAATCACATATCGGGATAAGGAAAACTGTATGGGGGTGAAAATATTTAGATAAGAAAAATTAGAAAGGAAAGGTGAAAGTACTTGAAGAAGGTAGAGGTAAATCAGCAGCAGGCATCTATCTAGAAACTGCATGTTGTTGTAATTCCAATACCGTGAGAATCTGCACACCATCCGTAATAACTAATAACTAAGACGGACGATGAGTATTATGGACATCTGCGTTTACCTTCAACTTGACTTAAATTTCCTAAGGTATTGCTTGCATGTAGCTACCTTTGACTTATTTTATGCAAGCAATCAAGTGAAAGTTGTAAACCGAACCGACTTTGTTTTAAAGAAGAAGTAAAAGGAACTTGTTATCACACAGGGATTCTATACCAGAAAGTTTTATTTGCCGTGTGCAGCTAATTTCGTTTGATAGTGAAGCTAGGAAATTAGAATTCAAATACACGTTAAAACAAGAAACATTTATACTATAACTATCTATACGCATAAATTGTATTTAACATTGTGATGTTTATTGTAATCTAAGTTTTTTAATACATGCTACACGCGAATAATAAATATACCGTTTTATTGATGATGAGAATGGCCCTAAAGGTTTAAGATACGCATACATACATAGATACGTCACAATATAACTAAACTGAATGACAGCATAAATGAAACTTTTGAAGAGAAAATGGTTTTGTTAAATCATTTGAAAGTAAGGAGGATATTATGTGAAAGGGGATAAGTTTGTTGAAAACTTATATGAAACACGTACTGATGTGAATATGTAAGAAAAAACTGACTCACTTTTTTCAAAACTACATAAATATAAAACATATATATCCCCTTGGTGTAATTACAATGTGCATACATATTATATACCGTATGGTAGCATAGATAGCATAATATTATGAAGGCATTTAAATATAATCGACTTAAACATTAAAAACGGTTAGCTACCTAATTTTACTTCTAAAAATTGTTGTTGTATACAGATTTTATTATGTAAATGCATTCATCTAGATGGGAGCTACAATTATTGTTCTTTCTTTATAAATGAATGTATTAATCAAACACAGGTGACAAGAAAACGAATAATGATTTTGGTTTTCAGGAAAGAAAGTAAATAAGAAGGAATGTTTTTGGTGAACAGAAAGAAGTTGTCAATAAAAAAGTTCTTACATGAAATGAAACAATAATTTGTTAATGTTGTCTTTTTGTGTCTTATATGTGTCAAGTCTTAGATGCATCATACATATATTTTTATACTCATTGTAATAATGAACGCTTGTAAAGTTATTGCTTTCACTATAATTTTATTGTGCTCAATTAGTTTTACCGGTGAAGGGCTTTTATCTATGTTTTGCATTTTTTTTATTGTGCAGTTAATTAATTTGTATTATTTTTAATGTTTTATAGTAGTAATGTCGCCTATATATATATTTGTGTGTGCCAATGCCAATATCGGAACCAAATTTAGTTATTCGTTCTTTTTATGTTTATTGATTATGTTTTTATGTCGTTTTCTATGTAACGCATTTTTGTCTTCGAGAGAACATTTTATGTATGATTAGTGTGCCAAGAAACAATGACACGCTTCACTTACACTACTACACACCAACACAATTCATTGTAATTTTGACCTGATGGGCCTCGATTGATCGATCCTTGTGCTGCCTACTGCGTGGTGGGGGGTGGTGTTGGTTCACATGTCTTGCCGGGGTGAGTGCTTTCGGATTTTTACTTTTACCTCATAAGTAGCTTACAATAATACGTGTCCATCTACTATTTAATATGCTTTCATTGTTTTAATAGAACTAAATTATTGGTTCTCGCTTTGTTCGCTTCTCTGTTTTGTCTCTGTTTTATGTATGTTCAAGTTGGAGAAGTATTGTGTAGGAGAAACGTTCATGATTGTCTATAGTTTTAGAGATCGGAGCATGATTAAAAAGTGTGATTTATTATTTACTAAAGCACTAGATGTACATATTATAACAGTTATGTTAAGATAATATTTAGTTTTTTTTGGCATGCATGGAAATTGGATTCAGCATTGTCCACCTTAAAAAGCCTTAGTTCTAACATTTTCATTTTGCATCCATCTCCTTCTTTCCCTTTTAATTTCTTTTAAAATTACTGTCAGCCAGTTTATACATTACATGATTTCTAAATAATTGATATTCTGTTTGTAGAATGTGTACCTGGGCTGGCTCTACTCCATGCTGGATGCGTGTCCCAATGTCCAGCAACATTTTTTGTAGAGAGCCGAGGACATCCTAGTTTGCAACCAGACACGGAAGACTCTTCCAATTCTATTCACTACGCGTGCCTCCCTTGTCACTATTCCTGTCAGTCGTGCTCTGGTCCAAATGATGACGAATGTGTGACATGCCACGGTGACGCAAAACTGCACAGGGTATCCGCGGAAGAGGGCGATCCCGCTGGCACAGATAAAGCGCATTGCTACCCGACTGATCTGCTGGCAGCACTCGACTCCAGCGGAGTCTGGCATCGAATCCTCCTGGCTGGTGTTGCTCTCAGCATTATTTTCATCTTGTCAATGCTTTCTTGTTTGTGTTGCGATTGCTGGAGCAATGGAAAAAGAGTAGATGGCAATCCAGGGTATGAAGACAGTGGGCATCCCACTCGTCAAGGTTGGCTTACGTAAAGGAGGACAAGCGCAACCCTACAAAATGATCTCACGGGAGGAGATTGACGATGATGATGATGATGAGGAAAGTGGCTACGAGTATTATGATGATCGCAACAGGTATAAAGGTTCAAAGGCACGCAGTCAATCCAAGCAAACTAACTTGGAGTTAATTAGTGAGGACGAAGAAGAATATGGCAGCGACTCATTTGAAAAAGTGGCTACTTCTGAAGAGCATAATCTGATACAAACGGAAATTAGGGCACCTGGTATGGCTGAGCAAATTAAAAGCAGTATTCCTTTTCCTAAAACTCCTAAACATTCCACGGTGATTTCTCCTACAGTGCCATTAATTTTCCATTCACATTCTGCCTCTAGCAGTAGACACCAAACTAGTAACAATAGCCCTAGTTCGAGTTCTACACATTCATATACTGAAGGTAGCCGTCAAAGCGATCAAAGTCAAGGACCTTTAGCATAGTTATTAGTATAGTAATTATAGTTTGTTGTAGCCAATTCTGTAGACTAGATAGACTTCGTCTTTTCGTCCCGTTGCGTTCACACATTACAGCTTACTGATACTGATGAGGGGTTGTTATAATAAAATATGTACTAGCACATTTTAAAGATGCATAATAATGATAACATGATAAGACTGGATTTTGCCTCTGAGTGCCGTGTCAATGAACCTGATACATGAACTTCCTTCTGCCTGTTCAACTGTAACCGTTCCAAGTCCCCATATCTGTTTTAATCGACAAGTAAGATTTTAATTGATCAAATGATCAGTAATGCATTTCAAGAGTCGTTTTCTCATTCTTCAACGAGCACCCAGTAATCTGCAGCATTATGTTGAAAGTACTTACAATTAGCGTTATTAGCCATCTCAAGTATTAAACTAACATTGTATTTTGTATTGATGCTGACATCCGATGTTACAATCATTTGTGGCTACCTTCATCACTACAAGATAAATTATGCAATGCACAACTCGTATTAAATGCATAAACATCCGCATATCACATTATCACATTACACATTTTGTGTCTTAAAATCATATTTTTTCACTCCTCTCCCCGATGCATGTATTTTTATTCCCATCAATACAATCATATTGGTATCACATTTCCAGTGAATAAAAATAATTATTGTAAACGTTGTAACGCCATTAATAATAAAACTACGGATATGAAATATATGTTAAAATTAAAGAAAATATGTTAAAAATGTTTTGGATTGAATGAATATTTTATTTACATTACGAATAATATGATATCACATCATCTTCATTTAAACTTGTCAATCCGGTAGCGTACGAAGGAAAATACATACATACATGATATAAAATACTGTAATAATGTCATGTATTCTATAATTAAACCCTAGAATTCAATAGTTTAGCTATATAGCTTTCTTTTGAAATCTTGTGCTTCTCAAACGTAATTCGTTAGTAATCAAATCGGCGAATGAGCTTGTCCTGCTCTTCTAAGTCCATGATGACTTTTTTGCGCATGTAGAAAATTGGACAGTCACGACTACGAAAAATGAGAATAGTCAACGATAATGATTAAAACATCAGACAAGCGTAAAAAACGTATTCCCATGTACTGTTCGACTTACCTTGTGCAAAGAATATCTTCATGAAGCGATCCCTGGCACCTTTGGCATTGTGACCACAACCGATTGAATTTAGTTTCCAATGATGACAAAGTTGAAAGCTCCTTCATATAAATATGAGACTCTTTCGCCATGCAATAGTCACAAAGCGCACTGTTCTCATCTTTTAATGATAGACCTGCAGCCAATACAAGTTGCTTTCTTCTTCGTGAACATGGCCAATGCACCGACTTTCGATGTTACAAGAACCTTAGTTCTAGTGTGATCCCCCCCTGATCGGAAAATAAAAATGAATATATCATATAAAAACTCATCTATCAAAACAGAAATACATGAAAATAAATTGCCCCTGAAGTCTGAAGGACATGGACATACCCAGCTGTAATCCCATATAATGTATGACGATTAATTACTTTAAGTTCGTTCAATGGAGAGCGCAGACAGACAATTCAGTAAAACTATAACTCCGATGTATGCTACAGCTGCGTAATAAATTAATAAAACAAAAAGTAAATGAGTACTCACGAAGTAAATCAGATTCAGTTTTTTCTCCCAAGATGGGTTCAAAAATCCTAGTCAAAGGTTTGCTCAATTGATTCTCCAAATAATAGATAGCATCAATGGGAATGTTATTTTCCAGAACATAGATTGGATCTTCAGCTTTCTGGTAAGCTGGAGTATTTTTTGCTGCTGCAATAATAACATAGGGGACACGATCTCCTAACTTTGGTGCTGTACCAGCATCCCTTTTCTTCATTTTATTAGCCAATTCTACATGAGCCTGCTTAGCAGCGTACTCCTTCTCAGTCTTTGTCAACTCTTTTGTAATCACCAGCTGGGAAATGTCCAGCTTATTTCGTAGCAAATCCGAAATAACACTTTTTGCATAGGCAACTGCTCCAGTAGGGTCCCTCTGAACGAGAATCTTCTCCAAGCAAGTATTCAAAACATTGGCAACTAATGGACAGTTATCTCTCCTCACGGTTTCCAGCCCTTTACAGTCCATCTTGTCGTGAATTTCAGGTTTTGTGAAGTACAATCCAGCGTAACGCTTTTTATTTATAAGCAAATAAGGGAAGTAAACTTTTTCGAACTCCAACTTTATGGGACTGACAAACTTGGAGGACACAAACTCTGCAGCCTCCTTTCCCATCACCATCGCGTCAGCTACCGTCTTCGCACCGAATCGAACCATGACTGAGTCTGTATCACCATAAATAACTTTAGCATCATGAGCATAACCATTCTCAACACAGTACTTCTTTTCCACTTCGTTCTTCGTTTGCTCAATCATCATTCGCCCGAAGGCAGTAACACTCTGACTAATTTCCAAACATGGTAGTTTGCCTACTTGAGCTCCCGTAAATCCGTACACAGAATTCGCACTGATCTTTAACGCTAACTGACGACCGTCCAATACTTTCCTTTTAAATGGATCCTTTTCATTCTTCAAATCGTTCTTGGCTTTTTTTCTAGCGCCCAACAAGTCTTCTAAAATTACTGGTAAAATGCCTTTACGGACTGACGCTTTCACAAAGAAATTATTTGATGGTGTTCGAATAAACTTGTCAGGATCCATGGAACTTGTTTGACTTGGGCGAAGAAGAGATGTGTAACACAGATTGTGGGCCATCATGATACTCGGGTATAGTGACGTAAAATCCAGGGTGGCAATTGGAACATCGTAATAGCCACGCAGAGGCTCAATTACCGTGGCTCCTTCGTACTGCTCGTCACTTTCCAACACCCTGGTATGTTGGCATGATGTAGTCATGTTCCTTCGCCTTCCTTAAAAGCTGAGATACAACTTTGATTTGTTGTCCTCTTGTTAGCAAGTAGTGTAAAGGCACTCCTGTTACTCTTGCCATTTCCATGTAATTAATAACACACATGAGCTTATCCAAAAGACGCAAAGGAAGCAACGCGTCTTTAAGGCAGTAAACTGCTAAACGACGCCTTGACTGCTCATTTCCATTTTGCAAGTCAGTAATGATGGAATGGTGGACATCTTCCTTTTGCTCTCCTAAGAAATGGAAACTGACAGAATTGAGGGTGTACGAACGAAGTTTGTAGTCTCGCACAAGAACAAGAAGTAAGTCGAATATGACACGACCTTCTATGTTAATCGATTTATTTTCACGGCGTCCCATCTGCTTACTCTGAAGAACTACGTCACGAGCAACGGACTGAGTTATTCTTAATTCTTCCCAAAAAGTGGAAGTTGGTAGCTTTAAGATGAGTGGCACGGTTAAGCAAGTACCATAAATCGAAGTTGTTGATATTATAGCCAGTAATCAAATCTGGGTCCACTTTCCGTACAAAGTCGCCCCATGCTTGCAGTAGCTCCGTCTCGTTATCGTAGCTGATAACATGAGATCCTATGATGGCAGCACAAGTTTTTAACGTGAAGATAGTTTTAATAAACGGCTCACTCTCTCCTTGTCGCACGACCATATTGGCGATTTGAATTACGGGATCTTTGTCAGGCTCTGGAAAAACGCCCTTGCGACCCGCACATTCAATATCAAAAGAGAGGATCCTGAACGGTGCTACTTTAGACCACTCGCCTTCTGGAGCATGCGAAATCATCTTGTCATATGCGATGTCTGCTTCAATTTGGGACCTCGACATAGTACTGACTCCTCGAGTAATTTCTAATTTCAATACCCAAAAAACACTTCAGTCAGAACACATATAATTCCAAATACAGCATTGTAATAAAATCGCGAGTATTTTTGTACCAGTGCTCTTTGATGTAAGATCGGCGTTTCTAACTGTGTACTTCCCTGCTGGTAGCTCAATCCAATTGCATCCCACGACATCGCGGTCAACCATAAATCGCGATTCAAAATCCAAATTCGACTCAAATGCCTGATACGCACAATTTCCTAAGCCAGGAACATGAACCTCTGACTTCTCCAGCAGCCTTTTGGCAGCAGCAATCAATCTGGGAACAAACAATATAAAAATAAGTCAATAAGTGTCACAAATATACCAACGAAACGAAAACTAAGCAGGATCCAACATTTAATCCCACACTTACTTAGGAATAGCAAGCGTAATTTTTGCGAAAGGAACTTTACTATCCCCTTGATATCCATAAATATTCAGTTTATGCACAATTTCGATCATCAAAACAGGTTCTGTGACTTCTTGTTTGTTGGATCTCATATCCTTGAGAATTACTTGATTTAATGAAGTCTTCAATGGACCACAGTGCGAGGCATTAAAATTTTGCGGAAGAGCAACGTAAAAGTAAGGAGAAAATCCATGAACGTGACAACAAACTGAATGACCGTCTTCTGTGACACCATACAACCTAAAATTAGAAACATAGAAAATAATATTATTATAAAAACAACAACTGGCAGTGTTTGTTAGCCAAACCAAAACCGAAATTAATGTATTAATGATTTAGTATTTATGAACGTTGAACATACCTGATAACAGGAACTGGACCGAGCTTAGCTCCAGGCATTCCAAATACAGGCTTAGAATGAATGTAATGATCCACATCTAGTTGTTGGAAAGTTAAGTTGGTTGTTTTAGTTGAAAAATCTTTTCCTACTGCTGGTCTTTCCCACTGCTCGTAAGTAATTGACTTGGCTGTTTCATCCTCTTGTCCAATAAGACCAGAAGTCATGTCGTCATCCAGCATCTCGCTATCTTCAAGAAATGCCAATTCCATCTCTTCCGTGTCCATCATGTCGTCGTCCTCCGTGTTGTTGTAATTTGACCGGGGCTTCTTTGCCATGTTACCTCCATTACTAGATGACACTCCAACACTATTCCCTTGTTTCGCCGGTACTCCTCCACCTGGAGTATTAGGCTTCCGTTTGTTCCACTGTGACTGTGACATTCTCTATTAAATGTTAAAGTGGTAAGAGATAGTCAATGTTTGACATTAAGTCACTAATTACATATTGACATGTTAGTCATTAGTATTAGTAGGTAGTAGCAAACACCAACAACTAAACTGTGAATGACATATATTGTATATAAATATAAACATTGTTTTACATTATTGTCAATTGTAGCATGTATGAAAATTTTAAATCAAATAATATTGTAGAATTCAGATGTTCTCCTACCTTCAACCTTTCACCTATTTCCTCATCAATGATCAAGATCCAAGCAATCACGAAGAGCAGACAGCAGATAATAGATAATCAATAAAAAAAAGATATTTGAGACCTGCTGACTACTAACTTTCAACTGTACCAAATCAGCTCTGCGTTGTTGTGATCAGTTGTGGCGTTGGCGTGATCACTAAACTTAACAATAGATGATAGAATAAGATGATAGATTGTATATTGTATTTTGTTTTCAATTTTGAAGGCTTCAAACTTCAAAGGGAAAATAATTGTGTTTCTAATATTTAAAAAACACTATTGAACTATCTTGAAGAAAATTTAAATGGTAGTCGGTATTAGGTAGATAATGCCAAAAGTCACAAACAACAAATGAATTCGTATTTAAGGGAGTCAAATTCAGGCCACAGAGGTGAGAGGAGAGTGAACTAAATGTTGAATCTTCATTCAACGCACACACAATAGACAAAACACAACAAAAACAATATTGCGCCCAAGTTGTTTTCCGCCTCTGACAGAGCTTTCGATGCTTCACTTCTCTTTGTTTACCTTCGATACAATAATCATACAATTCATACATTCATACACATACACATACATATTACATATTTACTAGTAGGCCTGTAGTAGTGTAAGTGCATA
>JAANSM010000232.1:0-35668 GCA_036850725.1 Orchesella villosa | reverse complement strand
TGAACACAATCCAAAGTTAATAAAGGGAAATAAAACTTTTTTAAAGCTACTATCTCAAAACTGCATGCGTGCAATTGGTAGCTTTTATGTGTAGACTTTACAGCAATCGTTATGGAGTTTCTAATTTTATAGCCAGTTTACTTTTCAAGAGTAAATACATACTATTAAAAAGTTTAAGCCTACTTAACTCCCAGAACAGAACTACAACTAAAGAGTAGATATGTGTTGTTTGTCCCAAAGATCATTATCACGAAGGTCATTATTTTTATGATACAACCAGTGTAACAGTTTTTTAAAAGAAATGTAATTTCAGCTACTCTTTTGTATCATTTATCGTTGCATTAAAAAAGTATTTACGATATGAGTGTTTGTCTCGTCAGAAAATAACATTAGTTTTTTTTTTCATTTCGAAGCCACTTCTGATTTCACCAGACTAACGAAGTAATTTTTTTTGCGTTGTAAAACGAAAATGATGCAAGTATAATCTTTTCTGCTATCTAAATTCTGTAAATACTTTTGCAAGCAAACATCATTTGGCATTGTGGTGTCTCGTGAACTGATTGAACTTGTGAACTTCCAGTCGTTAGAGGTGAGCTACAAATCGGAAAAGCAGTGGAAAGGAAAAAGAGACGGTTGTTAGCCACATAGAAAGTTTTTTTTTGTATCAGTGCATAATGCTATCACTGTTTTGTGCACTGACTTGATACACTCTTCCACACAATAGATTGAATTAACCAAAGAGCACACGCTACTACAATAATGGAAGCTCCCTCTCTTTCTTTCTATTTATTCATTGCAATGGAGAAGAAAATGAGAAACTTACTGACGCTTCATTTCCTAAGGAAGGAAAATTTTATGGAAAGTCGTTCTAATTTAGAAGCACGTCAGGCACTTTTCCTATAAAGGTTCCAGTGCGCGTCTGTTTGTAATCCGTTAGTATAGGGAAATCATGTTAGGTTACTATAAAGGCAGATGGAGTAGTTGTACTGTAAAATGGTTTTTCTTAGTATACACCTTCATCCACAATACCATGAAAGAATCTTCACAGCGAAGGCATGTTGGTCTAGCACTCCATCCTTGTTATAGGCGTTTGCACATGAGAAAGCAAAAATGTGCCTAAGCTACTTGACGCTAACACGGTTACACTTTCCCCTCCATATTAGTTTGAGAAAGAAAGAAAACAGTGTAAAACGGTCTTTTGACTTTAGGTAATAAGTTGGACACTCCTGTGTGTTTTACAATAATGCTGGATGTGTTTCTTCATGTAAATACATATGTAAATACCTATATATACATAGCCTTCTTGCATTCTTTGATTTTTCGAGGGGAAATGCTATGCCTAAAATGACTACTTTCATAGTTTCATGCAAAAGCTATACAAAGTAATAAAGGAAAAGTACAAGAAACGGATACACTTTTTGACTAGCGTATGCTGTTTCTTCTTTCCCAGTGTGCATTCACATGCATTATATTGCTACATTCTGTAGAAAGTCTTTGTGAGCTTCAAATACATACATACATGTGTGTATGTATATGTTGGATGTGTTTGTGTGAATGAAGTGAATTGTGAAACTCCCTTGTAATCTTCTCTCGTTTCTTACTTTCTTTTTTCCCCTTCTCATACTCATTTTGAGCCTGAGTATTTCAGTGAAGGAGAAAAACAATATAAGAATTCCAGCTACAGCGAAATTCGGATCTTTGGCAGGAAGAACAGCTCTTGCCTAAATATGGTTTGGCTTGGCACAATATCTTGTGACATTGTACTTATGGCATATATAAAAGCATGGCAGCAAAGGGCGGTATCACCCCAAGTTAGACTGCTGCTTTGCTGTTGAAAGCAGATAGCTTGGGTAGACCAAGACCAAGACCAAATATCCATTTTATGAAACTCGTCTTGCTCATTTCCTTTCGGTTTTTTTTTGTTTTTCATGGGAGTGAAGTTTCTCCCTTCTGCCCACATTTCCTCACGCTTCATGTGTACTACGTAGATTCATACAACACTTGTGTTAATGGCCGGAATGCTTACTTATATGAGCTTTCTTTTCCGTTTTACAAACCCATCATGACCACACAAGTCCACTCGCAGAGTTTAAAGAAAAGATTTCTCTACTCAGCCACTCACATAGTTATAGGTAGGTACTGATGCTCAAAAGAAATATCACTATTCACCACTCGTCATATTACTCCTGTTACAAGCCCTATAAGCCAGCTAGATTTTCTACTTGAGAGCAGAAATGCAAGTAGAGCAGCTAAGTATATTATCATCTGCCTTCCATTTCGTTTTTGACGGTAAAAAATGTAGAAGCCTACGTGATAGAGACAAGGAGTCCACTATAAAGCAAGGAATTACGGATGTCTGCTGATGCTTGTAGTTTTGGTGTAGCATCCTCAATGTCATATAAACGAGAATGTAATGTCGTACTCGGTTCACTTTCACAGATGATCTTTAGTCCTTTCTTTTTCGACTGTGCAAAGCAGCACTAGCATCCAAATGTTTTATCATAATCGAAAACTCGAGCCCATATATTCAACATCAAACGGTCTTTTCACTGCAGTGATATAGTGGAATACTAAAAAAAGATATTCCAATTTTCTTGGCATATATTTCTCTTATCCTTTTCGCATTGGCCAGAGACTGAGCATTTAGTAAAATGAGAGCTTTTGTAAGCATTGCGTACCCTCATTTTTACACAAGTTTGGTAAATCCTTTTCTAGTGAAAAATCGATAGTTTTGGTGTGCGTGTTAGTTTTCGTGGCCGCATCTGTGTGCTTGTAAAATGCATTTGGTTTTTGGAACCATCTTCCAATGAAGCAGACTTTGATGTCCCAACGTTTGTGACGATTTGTATTCAGGATCTATCATCTCTTAAACTACCCTTTCAAGTAGCACTAGAAAGGAAACAATTTGGACACAAAACAAAAAGGAATTGGAATTGGAATTAAGGAATTTGAGCTCCTTCTCTCTTTGTAGTATGATTTGTTTTAACGAGCTTTCGATAACGAAGCAGCATCTAGAAAGTGCTTTGAAAAATTCGTAGATACGTTATTTGCAGCTGCGTAATTCTACATCAAACCATTAAATGAGAACTTAATCATTATTTTTGGAATTCTTATTCAGCATGCTTTCAGCTTTGTTGAAATGCAAAACCACACACCATGCTTCCAATTCGTTTGCCTCGTTTCCTACGTTGTCGAAGAGGAAGGAGAACATTTAAATGTTTTGGATAGTTCTCGTTCTTCTTTCTCAAACTCGACTTTTTATATCTTCTGGATATTACGAAAAGAAAGCGTCACTTGTATGTCATGCTAAGGTCTTTGGGCTGTCTCGCTAAGTCATTGAATTTATAGTTTGGCCAAGAAAATACCCTAACTTGCTGCTTAATAATTTCATTACTTAAGGAAAATAGGTCTTTANGGCTGTCTCGCTAAGTCATTGAATTTATAGTTTGGCCAAGAAAATACCCTAACTTGCTGCTTAATAATTTCATTACTTAAGGAAAATAGGTCTTTATTAAAAACCTTGTAAAGATAATGTGGTACAAGACACACATAAATTCGGGTATCAAATATTGCTGATGATGAAAAGAAGATCTTTGAAATTGGTTGGGTTATCATGAAAGTCTATCTGCGTACAAACTTGTACAATGATATGTATGTACCTATATCTATGAGCATCATACTGTTTTAATTCCATTAATATAAGTTACTCGTACCCACATACTTCTGTATGTATACATGTATACGTTCTGGAAAATATATACGATATCATAAATTATTTTTACGCCTGCACGGAGTAGCAAGTAAAAAAATTAGGGACTAGTAAAAGCGTATTATATGATGTGTTCGAGACTATTTTCGTCTTGAATATCTTGTTCATTTCAACAAATAGTAGTGAGCAGTACGTGTGAAATGTCTGTGTTGGCTTGAAATTTCTTCGTTCATCCATTCATTTTTACATCTGTAGCTCCTCTCATAAGTTTACTTTATGTCTCATAATTTTGTGCTTGATGCAACTTGAAGCTTGGTTTTACTCTGACCCTTCTCATACACATTCCATAACTTTATTTCTTCGAAGAGGCATACAGCACATATTTATTCACATCTAGTATCTTTTTCAGCAGAGACTGAG
This sequence comes from Orchesella villosa, assembly GCA_036850725.1. Classification (NCBI taxonomy): domain Eukaryota; kingdom Metazoa; phylum Arthropoda; class Collembola; order Entomobryomorpha; family Orchesellidae; genus Orchesella; species Orchesella villosa. Next base: position 31,539 of record JAANSM010000232.1, on the reverse strand, counting down.
ATGCATATCACGTATTTTTTCACACTATTTTGTCGTTATATACCACCATCATGATCATCGTAGGCCTGAAACGATCCAGGTTTTTTCTTTCTACTACTTTCCAAGTTTGCCAGCATATTGGAAATAAAATTTCTACGATAACGCCATCATCGTTATAGAAACAGGAAATAAATGAAGTTCAATGTGTTGCCTAGCCTAGTCCCAAATGCTATAACTACAACATAGTGCTTGGAGGGATGAGTAGAAACTCAACTTTTAACTTCTTGAAGGCCTGCTTATGCGTATTCTTTCAGAAAGATTTGATGCTACACACGCGATACGAACTTCAAAGAAGTAGTTTCGTTCAGAGAGATGAAAATGGGAAAGGAAAGGGTTCGTTTCGTTCCCGTACGTACTTGGATACATACATATTATGTACGAAACCAAGGAGTGTATGTAACTGCGCGATACTTCACCAGCATTATTATTATTACATTCAGCAACATCAACCCATGTTGCATTATTATTCCTTGCTCGCAGGCAATTCTGCAGTTCCCTATCCGCTACGCTACCTCTTTCGCTCCCTCCGTCATTCCCTCAACAACCAGATCTGCCGGATCGGATCTATATCTGAATGTGAGTGAAGTAAATCTCCCCTCCTGTGTCCTGGATAGGGAACCATATTCTGAAAGGAAAAAAAACGAACGACGGGGCCGGACGGACCAGTTTTGTGTAAAAAATACAAAGCAAGGCAAGCGGTCTAGATTCTTCTATGAAACACACGGGAAGTATGCAACTTTCAAAAATGTGTAGGGAATGCTGCAAATTGTAACCAACCACAAGAGTATATATACACTCAGAGACTCAGAGAGTCACAGTCAAAATGGAGATAAGCTCATATAACAACATATACATACATATATCCACATGCAATGCATTCAATTCATTCGTGCATTTTGACTGGCAAACAGGAAAAATATTTTTCCAACATCATACACCTCCTGTTAGTCTGATGGTTTCATATCCGTCGATCTTTTAAACTAATACTCGCCACGGGTTGAGAAACGTGTACAAAGAAATTTTTGCTGAAGTAACAACAAACGGCCAGTGAAATGAACCATTACTCTGAAAAATGTAATACATAAGGAACTTTTTGAAGGTACACTCTAGGATGTAGATAAAATTAATGCACCACTGGAACCCAAATACCGTGAAATATTTCTTTAAAGTGTTTTTAAATACGGTTTGCCATGCAAAAATATACGAGTATAGGATGATGATTATTTCCAGATAGTGGGCTACCGTGGTACCCATGGCGCATTTTAAAAGCTCCTTAAAAGGACTGACGCTTGCAATAAATGGGCTATGATAAATTGTAAAATACTACCATGCCTGGTTAAAAGGACTTTCCAAGTAGTTGACCTCATAAGCATAATGATTCTAGCATCTGCTTTCGAGACTCGTTACTACTTTTGCGTGGTATCAACGTTGAGTCTTGTATAACATAATATTGACATATGCTGAAACGACCATTTAGATACGCTAATACCCTTCTACAATTTATTATACTCCATCCAATTTACTCATCCACGCTTTTCCTTCTACCACACGTACCCACTTCAGGAAACCAAGAAGATATTATGTTACATTGAAAACTGATGCAAAATTGGAAGTATTATGTTTCTAAGGTGAAAAACAACACGAACGCAGAAATGGTTGAGAAATGAAGAAGGTACATTTTGGAATTCTAATAATATGTGTAGCCCTTGAAATATATTTGGTATTACGGAGTAAAAACTTGAAAACAGTAACCGTGCACTTTTTCACGCTTAGAGTCTCATGAATAATTAACAAAACTCAGTTTTCTGATTCTCAACTCATTTTGCAACATTTGCATCGCATCCCAGACTCCGCTAAATTTCTTGACAAACGCAAGTCCTCTCATGCCAAAGTGAGAAGACAGCAAAGCAATAAGAAGCGCATAACAGAGGTTCTAGGATGTCATACATTTCATGCTGCTTCCATTCCAATGTATACTGGCTTCCTTCTAGAATTACACATTAACTCAATCTTCTTTCTCTCCCTTTTCTTGCGTTGAGAAACTTCAAAAGCAAAAGTATTTTAATATTTGTAATGTGATGCGTGTTTCTCGTGTGCTCCTTGCCACGTCCTTGCCCTCATACAGCGCTGCCTTTCTTGCAGTTTGACAGATTCCCTGCCTACATCCATGTTTTCGTAGAGAAAAGGCCAATGTGAAGTGAAGTCACTTTTTAGTTTCTGGTGCTCACTCCACTCTAGAGCCATTTTCTTTGCCATCTTTTCTTATATACACATGTCGCTATTTGACTTCGTAACGAAAGGCATTTTGCTGGTTCACTTAAAACGGGCATCCGACTTGTGTTTAGTGTGTAGACTGCTAGTTAGCTCATAGTTAAGTATGACATTGCGGTTTAGAAATGCTCAAACATTTGTGTGCACAAGGATCATAGACGAACTTCATTCTTTGTTCACTTAAAATATAATATCATCGTGTACCATGAACTCTATCCTTATTGTTTACTCGGTGAAAGAAACCGTTTCTTCTTCATGCTCGACTATATTTCCATATAGGAGGTTTGTTTCATTACATTTTCACGGGAGGCTTGTGTTGCTTCTCTTCGATTCGATACATCTTTCCTCGAGTTTCTTTTCTCTAGAGTTGCGGTTAAATATAAGCCAAAAGTATTGCAGACGTTTAAAAACCTTTTACAGTGTCCTAAGAAACTGCAGCCCGCTGAAGAAAATCTTTAAAAAAAAACCCTAGACTATAAAAACTGACAAGAAAATTGTAATCGGAAACCAACACTTCCTGAAAAGGTACCTTGCGGAAAAATTCCAGCCAAGATAAGAAACAAGCCGGACAAAATCAGTTCGAATTTTAGTTTGCTATTTGATAGTAGATGATAAACTAGATACGGTGGAATGGCAAACAAAAACTATCCATACTATGTTTCAACCACATCTCTTCTATTGGACAAGCAAATACATCTCTTGGCATCCTACATATAATGTAGAACTAATACTGTGAGCTGTGAGTTCAAAATGAGAAGCCGTAGATCAAGGCATTCAATCTTCACAAATTCTCCCGAAAAAATCAAAGCAAGCATCTAGTTTTCTCAGTCAGTCAGAAGCATCCTTCGCCGTCGGAATAAGTGTACGCCAATTCTCCTACGTAGTCATATTATTAAACGTGTACAATCTATGCGTCTCTATATCTGACTCAACTGATCGTGAGTAAAATATTTAGTTGGGGTATACGTATGTATATTAAACATTCCGCAATCGCACACTTTTCACTTTCATGAATTCTTGCTGACATTTTCAAGTTTGATTCTGACTCACACTACTCACTCAGCTAGTTTATAGTTGAGAGATACCACAGAAATCCATCCGGGTGATATGTTACCAAACGCTGATTTCGGATCTTTCAAGAAAATAAGTGATAGCATGCGAAGTAAATATAATACATGCATATATTATTCCTCTTCTACTGTAACTATTGCAGATTTTTATACATAAGTATTTATATGTTATATATTATATAGAGCTTGTCATGTTTATATTCTGCTCTGCCTATCTCGTCCTGATTTCATGCACATTACCACCATTTTTCAAGCCTGCCTCACCTCGTCATTTTTCATTATGCATGATACGGTGTGGTGGAAACACCTTGTGTGGCTCTTCTTTCCTCTCATATCTTCCTCTCATTTTAGCTGCTTCGTTTAATTTTCTTAGCTTAAAAAAATGTCCATCCACAGAAATGAACTGTGAACCAATTCAGTTTCCACTGGCATCTCACTTTTTCCAATTTGAGAACACTAGACATGATAGGGTGAGGACTACTGTACGGCTTGCAGAGCCACTCACACAGTTCTCAAAACCAAATTGACTGACTGCTGACTGACTGGCTAATATGTGAGCCTTCTCAAACGAGGAGTATGTGAGCCAACAGATCCTGTCAGTTTTGAAAAAATATGTTCTCTATTCAATGAATAGGGTTCGAGTCACGAGTTTGTGGAATGCTATAAAACCTGTAGTTTTTTTATGCGTTGTGAATTTAATCACAGAATGTTATTTCAGAGAGTGCACACAAATTCCATTGATTGTCAGGAAGTAGTGATTTTCTAAATAAATTATTCGCGTAGAACACACTCGTTTCTAAATTTTATTGTCACTCGTGAGAATTAAAATCCAACATATTACATGTACTTTTCTACCTAAATCAACCTCGTGTTGGCAAAGATTATTAGCATCATGACATGGCCATTGCACTTATACTTATTAGCTTCCGAATTTCACAAATTCAAAGTTTCTTCATGCATTCAAAGTCTACATATAATATAGTCTCAGTTACCTACCATATTTTCATTTTGGAGGTTTTTAAGATCCAATATTGTTAGAACCTATTTGACAAGAAGGTTCTGCACTAGGAAGTTGTTGATTGCATGAAATGGAAGAAAAATTGCCGAGTTCCTCACGGCCATACGAATTTGGCAGAAACTCATTGTGAACCGAGTAAATGATGAGATGACAGAAAGTAATTGCCCTGGAATTTCAACAGTGTCGCCAAATAGACCACCTAATATATTGTAACTACATTTCCGTCCGTCATCATCGTCATCATCGAGAAGAAAACAGGATTCATTATTTTTGCGGATAGATTGCGGATTATAGCAGCTTGTGTGCTTATAGGAGTCAGCAATATCACTAGAAATTATAGTTCTACAAGATTGCTACAGCTCAATCTTATACTATGCACATAAGGATGAACAAGAGTTGCTGCTAATATTAGATCATTTTTTTCGTTTAGACATTAGAATTCCATGGAACAGAGTAAGATGATGGTAATAAAATTGTTGAATAATGTTTGTACAAGCTACACATTACATCAGCTCAGGGATCAATATATTAAGGAAATTACGCGTACTTGAAACGGTATTTATTTTAATGATTGAAATCAACCTTTGCTACAAACCGTGAAGCCATTATAATTCGTGTTTAGGAATGGAAGGAGAAGCAAAATGCACAATTTTGTGTGTGTGTGTCATACAACAAGTGCTTGACTCAAGGAATATGATTGATAGAAATGATATGTTATAATTAATAGCGTAGAACACCTAAACTATCGAGAACGACAAAGAAAGATTACTCTTGCCTGGATTAATGCTCTTGACTTGACTTGACTCGTCGCCCAATCCAACCACCACTAAAACTTGGTTTTATAAATGCAAAAGGAGGAGACACTTTTGCACTTCACGAAAGAGGGATAAGGTAGAGCAGTAAGTAGCAATAAAACCAAGTGCTTTATTCATATACTTGATATTAGGTGAGTACGTGAGCAACATTGTGCTGTACATACACCCTGCTGTGGTTGCTCTTATTGTATTTAAACTTGAGATACCATTTTCCCAAGTTACTCCACCCAATGAAAGGAGGTTAAGTGATGGTTGAGATGCTAGAGCTAGGCAAATTTCCGCTTGTAGTAAAAAATGGCAAAACCCCTACACAAATTACCCCGTTCTTGATCCCGTCACAAATGCTGCGGCCCCCACCACACCAAAAACCAAGAGTGGGGAAAGCCTAGATGAAAGGCATGAATTTTTGAGCAAATCTAGGGAGATTCTTCAGGATTCACGCTCAGTGGCTGTTAATAATGGAGAGGTCGAAGAGAAAGTGATGTTGCTCGTCGTCAATTCACCATTTAACTCTTGAAAGTTGAGATGTGGTATACAGTAATGCAAAGTTATTTCATAAGCATAGATGCATACAATGAGGGAACTATCACGTAGTTTTATCTCATTTATGTTAGCCAATACTGTGCCAATTTATTAGCATATAATACAATCTCCTCTCTCAAGTTGGTTGCGAAAGGAGCAGAGCAGCATCCTTCTCTCCTCTTAGACTCAAGTAATGGCAGGTTATCACCGTTTTGAATTTGCGTAAACTCATAAGCATAAATGAAAAAGTCGTCGACTAAATGAAAGGAAATGAAACTTATTTCGTTCTAATCACCCTTCAAGGATCTCTCTCAAGTAATATTTTTAGTGTACCATTAAGTGAGCGGGTTGATTCGAAGGAAAAAAACCGAGAGAGAAAAAAACTCACTCTTGTAACAAGGAGAAAAGATTAAATGCGCGGGTGTACTGCATATGTACGTAACAACATGTTTGTACCCGGAATAAGTTGACTTTTCGTTTCGTAGTTTAATCATGCATGATAACGGGTTATGATATGCCGTACAGAGGCGAAAAATGGTGTGAATGCATAACACAAAATTTTTATGTGCTTGTACATTTTGCTGGCTTCGACTTTCAGCTCACATTGGTAGCATGCTTGCATACATTTTTATATATGGTCGAGAAAGGATTTTATAAGGAGAGGGAATGTGCATGTGTGAGTTCTTGTAAAAGGAAAGAGTCAAGCAATTTATCGGATCCGACTCCTTGTTCATAGAGTTATCCTTGATATATCTATAATTTGATATGTGACGTGGTAGTTAAGGAGTGCATGTAACGTAGATTGCATGTCCTATGTATGTGTGTATATTTACGTATGATTTCAAAATGCCTTGAAAGAGGTCCACCGGTTCTTTCCCTCTTCCTGTTGTGTGCATGTGTATTAAACACATAAGAAAAATATGCTTTCTTACATACTTACAAATATGTACATTAATATGATTTTCTTCTCTCTCCTTCTCAACATTTTCTACTTCTCGCTCTCTTTCTGCCTCTCTCCTGCTTTGCTTGGTTTGTGAGGGTGCTGCAGCCGACTGCTGCTGCTTCTGCTGCTACTACTAATACTCCTGCTTGTGAACAACATACCACTTTCTTGCATTCTGGTGCTGGGGTGTTGCCTGCTCTGAGCAAGTGCAAGTTGATTTTTTGGCTGAATACGATCCGAGTAAGAAGAGGCTCGGGTCGTCAGTAGTGAAAAGTGTGCGGTGCTGCAGGTGCTTTTTTTCTTGCAGGAAAGCCAGTTTTTGTACTTTGTCTTTATACTACTTTTCCTCTTCTTTTCCTCATTTTCTCACGGTCTACCAACCAGCTTCTGATAACTTTTTGAAAGTTGTTACATCTTGTCTCATATAATTATTGACAACCACGATTATTAGATCATACGTTCACCTTATATCATTTTGTAGAGGGTTCCAAGTTGGGGTTTTTGTAGGTTGTCTTTCGTCCTATAATTATCAGCCCACGCACTCTTGTTGTTGTTGTTGTCATTGTCAAATGTATGTAAATGCCTAATTAATTTGACATCAATTGCAATTATTGACAGTGACATTATTCAGTTCCTTCCTTTCCCTAACAATCTTTTGATTCAGTCAACGCCAAACTGCAAATACGACTCGAAACTGTCCCATTACAATTCCTATCCAATCATCTTCCATCAGTAAATGTTGTCAAGCAAGAGGTTCATCTCAACACAATTTACTTCCTGTGTCGCAATTTTGCAATGTGATTTCATGTGAATGTTGTAGTCAAGAACTGTAACCTTCCCTCTTCATTGCAAACAGCAATAAAACATATATATATATATTTCCCAGTTCTCACATCCGTCATAAATTCAAATGCAAGTACCTTAAATGTTTGTCAATAATTACTAGACCGTCGACCAGTATTACAAAAAAAATATTTCCACAACTCCGAATAGTACTGACTGATGGCAATATACATGCTTTGATTTATTGAAAAACTCAAAGTGAATCTTGTCGAGTTTGTTCATCAACAATCCACTTCTGATCTCAAAAAAATCTTTAACTAAATTCATAGTTTTGAGATAAACAATTTTCCTAAATTGGTGTCGAGTGTATGTCGACTACGTAAGGAAGCACAACGCAATAATCAGTTATATACGAGCTCCATTGCTATTCTATTTCCCATTGAGTGAACGTTTACATGCAATGTTATTCCGTAATTGTGAGCGATTGTTCGAATTCCAATTGCAATCCAACATTTACAAAGGAGACATTCATTCTATAGCAGAGTCGTGAAGTTGAGTGGTAGAGTTATGTAGATAAATGTTGGTTTGAAGCTAGCCATTAGTTTCGGAGTTTATTGACATCATTTTTGCCCTATACACGAAGTTCTTCTTTTCTAGACTCTGACGCTCTCAGTACGTTTGCTCGTAAATATATTCATACACGCCAACTACGAACAAATAACTTTTCGACAGTCGTTGTAAACCTGGGGAAAAAGGACCTTCAAAAACATTCTCATTTCTCGGTAAGAAACTGTATCTCTTGTACCATACAGCGTTCTCACGAATTGAACTAAAGTTCACAAGTACATTTTGTAGCATTTCAACATTTGCGCTTTCCCTTTATCTTCTCTGCTTTATGCTATTACGTATTAAGTAAGTATGTGAGTCAAAGATACTTTATCAAAGATTCTCCAGGAAAAAAACCTGGCTGTGACTGGAGAGACGTGTAGAAAAGGGGAGAGAAGGGAGTTCAATAGGAATCTTGAAATTGAGAATCCTCTGCGTTCCATTTGTAGTGCCTCGGCAGTTCCATTTTTTATTATCTTTCCGCAATGCAGTATTATGCATATGTAGAACACAACGTTTGCTGGCATGTCCATATAAAACCATAGAGGCAGAGACTCTCACTCTCTTCTCGCTCTTTCTTTCTTTCTCTCTCTCTCTCCCTCTTTCGTACATTGTCGCTTTCTTACCATAGGCTCAGCTAGTATGAGTGAGCAAGGACCAAAGTAGAAATCATGGGACTTACACTCAAAGCCGCATTTATTGTTAGCAGCTCAGCACACAATCTATAAGCACATATTTTTATACAGTGTACACACACACACAGAGTTCAAACTCGGCTCAAGTCATACCTCTTGACAGTCGACCGACTAAAAAAAGGAGCAGAGACAAAAAAGCGTAGGACAATAAATAAAAAATTAAACCAGCTAAAACATGTAGCATACATGTCGTACATTTTTTATTATTTTACAGCAACTTGGCTTGACTCTTTAGACATATATACACATACACATTTCAAGAAAATGATAGATGGATAAGATTTTATCCTTTGCTTGAATAACATTTTTTTTGAAACGAAACGATATTCGAGAGTTGAGTCCATGTTTTTTTAGGAATTGTATTAAAGAAACAAGGCACACAAGGCATGTAATATATGTTGCTAGATGTAAAAAGAGAATAAATTTAAGCTTGATGTAATGGGCAGTAGTAGCAAGCATCATGCAACACAATATCAAAAAGTGTCCCAACAAAACGAACAAAGAAATTTTGCCTTGCATGCACGTATTACTTAATTTGCGTCATGTATTTTTTTACTTCAGGGCTTTGGAACTGGGTGGTGAACTAGTAGTTAGTAGGAAAGAGAGAGAGATATGCTATATATATTATATACATACAAAAAAATATATGTTCATAAATATTACATCAAGACTACTATCAACGATGGTGAAAACTCACAATAATAAGTGTATGGATGCATGTACATAGTTTTACAATTCAGTGTGTGCAAGCCTCAGTGAATTATATATTTTTTTTCACTCTTTCAATTTCCAACTTAAACACGTCATGCAAGGACAGGCTTTTCGTTGACAGAGGAGGGGGGAGCAACAAAAATTGTAAGGCTCAGTCAGCAGCAGCACGAGCTTAAATGAAAGGAGTTGCGTCGCATTTACATTAAGGTTCAATACATTGTAAAGAGGCACGTGTCTCATTTTGAGTTTTTGCTGGAAATGCAGACACATCTGTCGTTTTGAATCAGCTGTTCCCATACCCAATATTCAACGAATCTATATAAACGGTAAACGTATAAATAATGTGTGAGAGCTGAAAAATTGAATTCTGAAACTGAGTGAGTAAGCTCACGAATGAGTTTAGTTCTTGGTATATATGGTATATAGCCATAAGCACCCATAAGGTGCGGGACTCCCTATTTTATTACCGTGAGGAGAAGGATGAGGATATTTACTTGCATCCGTCAGGATATTATATTATGTATGCATCTATACGCTTTGTGTATGTTTTGCTCCCTAAGCCATCTGACTTAATTTTAATGTGTGAGTAGAGCCATAACGTTATCAAGGAGAGTAGGACACCATCATCAATATATCGGTTAACCTAGAACGAAAATTTTACTGATCTTGTGTTCAGTATAGATGATGATGACACACATGATATGTATTGGCATATATTCAGAAACTTCCAGTATGTTGGACCTTATAGTTAAAACGGAAATGATTGCGTTCTCAGAATTATTTGTCTAATGTGAAAATAGCCTTAATTACAGGTTAATACAATTTTTACCGAATGAGAGAAGATAACATTTTGTTATCTCCCTTTTTACTTTGAATGCCATTAAGATTAACACTGCAATAACTTCTAAAAAAAGTATTATGCTAAGAATCTTAAAACGCTAACAGATAACGGACCAAACATTTCATAATTCTTCTAATGAATTATGATTGCATCGTACATTTTCATCGACTAGACGGTTTCTTAATGCGATAATGTTAGACGTGTGGAAACTAAAATCTTTATATACAATTTTGTTAAATTCTCTTGCTGTCACTATGAAATGAGAATTTTACGTATGCATTTCATGTTCAAGGGCTGAATATTTTCATTAGGCTCTAGTCAAAACTGACTTGTGCCAGCTGCCAGTGGTTCTATGCCTAAACAGGATTTCTCGCATAAACTTTTAGATCCAAATCTTTTTTTCCATGTTGGCTATTAATTCAAGTTTTTGTATCCCGTCTGCATTTCAGTGTATGTGTATGGTAAAATTAAAATTTGATAAAGACAATCGCTCGTGCAGTGTTTTACATTACAATATCATAAATATTTGTACCAAGTGTTGTAATCCGAGAGCAAAAGGATCTATCCCCCCGGATCCTTAATGGGAATGTGAAATGCAAAAGGGGTTAGTTAGGACTACATATGGACATATGCACGCACGCATAAAAAGGGACCCTTCTTGCTTGCTCACTCATTATGACAGTGCAGAAGTAAGCAATTTTTACTTTTACAGTTGCAGCCAGTCTAAACAAATACACTTTTTAATCTCCCCTTCATCGTCCAACTGAGTCCTGAATCAGATGAATGAACTCCGTCCGGGTTTAGTGCCACCGGTTTCAAGTATTTTTTATATTTCTGTCGGTACTAAGAATGATATAGCATGATCATGATCCCAAGTCTAGTCTGTATTATGCTATTGTTTGGATCAAAAAGTGGGAGAGTCTGGACTGGAACGAAAAATTTTATAGGGAGCTCAAGTCCTTGGTTATTACGAGATATTCGTTTTCATCGATTCAATCTTTTTCAATATGTAGCAGAAAAAAAAATTGTATACAAGCATTACAGCACGGGTTGTAAGGGAGAGTTTGAGTCTGCTGTGAACTCTATCAACTGTTCCTGTCCGCCTCAGCTACCATCATATCACCATATTCCACACAAATGGTTGCATATTATGCATTTATGTACTAAGTATGTACATACACACATATATATCCGATTCCTTTGTTCCGATGACCGTTGGGGTTTTTCTCTCTCTTCCCTTTCCTTGTTATTATTACACACTGGAAAAGTGGTAGCGCTACCTTCACCCTTGTGTAATGTGCATTAAGCTTGATCACAAAAAGGGCTTTAATGTTTGATGCTGTATCCAACTATCTATGTTTTATTGTGTTGCATTATGCTGCCTTGGTAGTGGAGGAGCAATGCCGAAAAATCGGACTTTTTGATAGGGAACAGGCAGTTGGATACATTTCACCCTCAGTTTTGTTCCGTGCTTGGTTCTGTTCGTTGATAACCTTAGTTTGTATCTCTCTTTGTGTTTTAATTCAGTCAAAAATATTTTGTTTGATTTAATGCTAGTTAGCAACTCATTTATCATTTTTTGTTTTCAAAATCCATAAATAATTATATAAAGTTTCTTGTTATTTTTCAATACGAAACGAAATGGTTATATGAGAGTATTTGTTGCTAGTCTGAAAAATACGTATTATTTAGTTGCAAAAAAAGAGAGATATTGACAATATTTTTTTGAAGCTATTCTAGTCGAAAGCTTTTCGTGTAGGATTTGATATTTCATATTTGATTAGCTTAAAACACGCAATAGCAACAGTAGCGCTGGTGTAGAGCTGCAATAGTACCAAAAAGTTAATACCTAAGACTGAAGAAAGGAAAAAGAAATTAGTTGAGAAAGTTAATCACCAAAGGCGACCTTTTGTTTTCAGTGGAAAGTCTTGTTTTCTTCATGTTGATTACTTACGAAAGGTTTGTTTGAAATAATTTTCTATTTTGTTTCTTTGAAGAATTATAATTACAGAAATATAATTATAATTTTCTATCAAGGCACAGCTTGAACTCAATTACTTTTCTTGGTTTTAATTTATCTATCTAATGAATACTTTCTTCATTCCTTCATAACTTTATAAATCATTCATACAAAAAAAAAACTCTATAATTCAATCTATCTTCTCTGCCTTTGTCAGTCTAAGGACACTTTCTTAGAACTACGAATGGTTGGCTGAACTTATTATTACTTGCTGAATGTGCTTGTGCTTTATCCCAACCAGCTATATTCATACATGTATAATATATTACATATACTTACCTAATTCTATTTCCCATATAATTATGGAGAAATGAACCGCAGCAATAGCAATGGTTGATGGCTCAAAAAGTGAGGAAAAGAGTTAAGCTTCACGTTGTTAAACTGACGGGCACAATAACTTTTGATTGCCTTTCAAGAAATTCAAACAAAAATCTTCGTTTGCTAGTTTAATGCTAGAATGCTCGAAATGTATACATTCATGCATTCATTTTTGCTTGTTAAAGTTCTAAATCTGGCAAAGAATTGGGAGAGTAACTAGACTAGGAACAAGGATGAATTTATGACGAATTTTTTGGGAAGTTCTTAAACTCAAACCGTACGTAGGCATCAAGCATATACAAAGTTGCGTATGTGATGTTAAGAAAATGAAAAGTTGACTTGAATGTCTTTTTTAACGTGAACTTAAGTTTTCACAGTTTCATAAATCAATGAGCTGTCCTGCTCCAAATATAGCAAATAGAAATCAGAACATCGCAAGCTATTAATATCTAACCGACTGTATCTCAATGGATGAGCTGTGTTTGTGAGTGAACCAAAACGATAAAAAACAAGTATTCCGTGAAACAGACAGTTGGAAATTTTAAGGCAATATTATATACTTCATTTCTCAGTTTACTTATAAATGCTTCCAATATGTAAAAAAGTCATTCGTATACTATAGGTTATCATATCATTATTAGATTATTTAGATTTATGAATTCGGAGAGATAACGATCAAATCTAATGTACACACACGGGTAAACTAATCTAAACCTTGCAATGTGAAAAAGAATCAAATCTATGATAGAAACATATTAGACTTTGTGTGAGGGATATTCATTCATTTTGTTAAGAAAATATTAGGAAAGGCTAACTCGGTTGTAGACACACGAATACGTACTTTTACATAAATGCAATAGTATGTCAGGATTAGTACGCATTCCATCTTTTTCAAAGTCATGATGCTTCTGATACACATACCTATGGTTGATAACGTTAGTAGACGCGATAGCGTCGCGCCAACCAACCTTAGGATAAGTAAAGTAAGGGTGAGAACGATTCATTATTCAACACTCACGTAACATGCTTAACTGCCTTTGTTTTTATTTAAATTATTTAGTGACTTTAGAGTATAAAAGTCAGCATAATTCTGCACCTACTCTGTATCCCAACCGAGGTAAATAAGTAAAAATATATACTTAAGGTAATTCTGCAAAGATTCATAGATATTTTCGCTGATGCACATGCCAACACAGTGCCACAAAAATGAGAGGATTCGACAAATTATATCCTAGAATGATTGCTTTATTAACTTGTTTGTTTGCGAGAAAATTGCATATATAATATGGGAGAAAATAGAATTAACGTCACTGAATTTGCACGTTACAGAATGTAGAATGCATTTGGTGAAACTCATAGCCTCACTGATGCCTGTCTGTCCATCGATCTAGCTGATGGCGATGTTAAACTATGTACATTCATTTAACATGGTTGTTGTTTTTTTTATCTCGGAAAGAGTTTGTGATCTAACTTTGAAGTGATAGTTTCTGTGTTCAATGCTGTAGGGTATGATTGTACAAGGCAAACTGAGTTTACTTACATATATTCTTAAGTGACCCCAAAGTCTCGTACACGGTCCCTCATTTTTGACTGGATACTTTGCACGTTCTATTAGTTTAGTATATTTATTGAACCATTGCAACTATCCCTTGGGAAGTAAATTCAACCAAAATGCATGACGCAAATAGTTATGCTCGTGCATATATCATGAAGCACCACCGTGCGAGTTTTGCTAAAGTCCAAACCAACAATTCTTTCCAATAAGGCTTTCAAAGATACATTGTTACACTTTAATATTATTAGTACATCATAAATGTTGAAGAGGAGATCATTTCTCGGACGTTGATGAAGATACTTTAAAAAGGTGCGGAGAAACGACCGCATACACATTAACATGTTGAGTGCGCTAGGTATACTCTTCATTTGAGCGATATTTATGCTGCTGTCAAAAAGTATTGCAACTACAGAGTTTGTTGGTATCCTCTTCCGTTTGTTCATGATGTATCACTAACTTTTGAGAGTATCTCGAGTAAGTTTAGTCTTCATGAAATTTCGAAACTGTGACCATTCCTATGTTCTTGCTACACGTTTATTTTGAATGGATTAAAGGTCTAACTTCCGTTACATCAGTATTTAGATAGCAGAATTTCATCAGCACTCAAGTAATGCAGATTTCGAGCAGACACTTTGGTGTGCATGCATGCGTATGTATCCATACAAACACACACACATTCATATCATATATTATGATTGCAGCGTTGGTTCAGGGCAAACACACTGAAAATAGTTGGCGAGTGGAAAATGAGATGGATGGGAACGCTGTAGCTTTCTAAGTATGAAGCAATCTAGTGTACCGAAGCTTAGGAATGAGGTTTTCAGAAATGAGCGGATCATGATCATGATTTGGATCGACTTGAGAGACATAAAAAGATGGAGCAGATGTGGCTCCCAGTACTGCCGAGAATCGTTGGAAAAACGTGCAACTACATTGGTAGTAAAAGTATAGTGCAATCTATATGAGAAACGAAGCTCCTCAAAACTTGAAACTTAAGCAGAGTGGAAGCTTTCAATGTGTTGCAGAAGGAAACATCTCCGTCATTTCGTTATAGCTAGTAGGTTTTCGGATGAGAGACGGAAACGACTTTTTGCGTTTGCTCTTCTTCTTCCTTTACCTATTTGCCGCAAGAAGGAAGAGATGTGACATGATTATGGAGCACACACACACAAGAACTACAAGTATGCACGCCACGGACGAATAGATCGTGCTCTTTGAATATATTATGTGGTATATAAAGAATGCACACAAGATTAATTTAATTGTTTAGACATCCGTATAAACATAGATAGTGAAAGACACACTCCGGGCTCGTGGCTCGTGATCTTCACGTAATCATACCAAATCATTCGGTTTCTCTCTCGCGCTATCTGAGACAAATGCGTACTCTGGGTTATGAATGCTTAACATTGCTAAGGCATGTGTCAAAAGCGAATTTGTGATTTCAAATGCAGAAAATCAGTATAAACAAGGCTTTCAAATGTACGCTTCTTTAAACCCCCGCTGAATAAGGATGCATTATTTTTCTTATGGAAACTCAATCTTAAAGTGTTTGCATAGCAGCCAGATTCTCTAAATTTTCCCAGATGTAAAAAGTTGGCTTATGGTATGCATTTTTGTTGCATATTTAGAAAGGTTCATATAAACATTTGGGGAAGTAGCTTTTCTTCAAGTGCATTCCAAAAATGCGTTATTATATTTTGTTTGGAATGAATTAAAAGTTGACATTGATGCTAATTTTGGATCCTATGTGTTGTTTTTTGCAGTTTTCCAGTGGACTTCGTTACTAACGAGTATTTAGCCGGTGGAGTTCCCAGTCTGGTTGACGTGACCTCTGGTGCCTGGATTTGTGGACAAGACAGTAGCGTGCAGGAAGCGTTTCTTAAGCCTTCCACTAATTTTTCGATATCGTCGTCTCAGCTCATAATGATGCAAAACGGAATGGACGTTACAACAAGTCCACCACAAGCTAATGGTTCCATTCACGGTGTGAATGTAGGCTGTGGAATGAGTATGTCATCAGGTTCACAGTCTTCTCCCAACAATGGATCAAGTAACAGTGGGCTCGAAGAGAGCAAAACTAACTTGATCGTCAACTATCTCCCTCAGACCATGACTCAGGAGGAAATCCGCTCTCTTTTCTCGTCCATTGGTGAAGTTGAATCCTGTAAATTGATACGCGACAAGATTACGGGTAAGCTGCGTTTAAGCTCAGTCTTCGATTCTCTGGCTTAGAAGGTTGGATTTGACAAAACTTAAAATGTTGTCAAGCAACCCGGTCCAGGATATTTTATCCATCATAGTTTTGAATACTTCTTAGTATAGAAGTTTTAACTTGCAGCCAAATATCTCACCTCATAAAATGGAAGCAGAATAAATTAGTTCGATTCAAGCATACACTTATGCACGTACGAAAAGCTTTCTCAATTAAACTTCAAAATAAACTTTTTTATTGCATAAACCAGAATAGAAACGAATGATATCCTTTTTGAATACTCAGAGAGGAGTTAATAAATGATAGTGAATAGAGTATATAGTAATTTTTATATCTATATATTTTGCGAAGATTTTTTGGCTGCAAGAATAACAATCATGTCTAGTAATATGTTTACATTTGTGTTTTATGTATACCATTTATATAGGAATCCATATTTACAAACAGCGATTCCTTCTGACAATTTTTATCTAGCGGGTGTATAATTTATCAATGTTTTATATTTACTGATGTAGGCCAGAGCCTTGGCTACGGATTTGTTAACTACCACAGACCGGAAGACGCTGAAAAAGCTATCAACACTCTGAACGGCCTCCGCTTACAAAACAAGACAATAAAGGTTTGTAGAGTTAAAAATGTATGTGTACTAGGTAAAAATGCTTGCTTTAAACGTGCTAATACCATAGCTTATTGCAATCGACCAGTGGTAAATGGGCATTGTAAAAAACTCCCTTGTTTTCATATTTGCAAATTAAGTTCTAAGCTGAAGCCCAAGAAATTGGTTTGTTACGCTTTTTGAGTCGTTTCGCTACGCCACATTTTATTAACTTTCTTTAAAGGGCAATAAAACGGCAGTAAAAAATGGAGATGCAAATGAAAATTTAATTGCTCAGTCCTGCGTACTTTCAGGTAAAAGCTTTGGGCATTTATTGGCAAAGTCAAACTATCGTCGTTTAAGCGAAATGGGACATTTCTTCAGAAAACTACGTCATTATTTTATTACATAGAAAGAAAGCTTTAGAAAATCTCTGCACTCCATGCAAGTGCACGTTTTTCAAGCTTCTTTAGCAGAAACTCCCACATAGATATTTTGAGACCATTATCAACCGATTTTTCAAAAACAACTCTGCTGTCACCTGGTAGATACCAAGCTGTGGGGGATATATATACGGAGTTACATCCGCTATGCTGTACGTCGGCTCATATAAATAATACAGTCTCACAGGCAGGGGAATGTATGGTATGCAGAGTGCACAAAGTACCATCATAAGGAGTAGATGTGGCATGTTGTCACAATTATATGGGAATAAAATAATACCTACATACCAAATACACCCAGACATATATCTGCAAAAGATAATGCCCGAGAAACTTGCTTCCTTCCTGCAGCAGGAGAAATTATGGGAGGCTCATTGTCGGTAGCAAAAGCCTCACTACAACCACCAGTGTCGAAGTACAGTATATTTCTCATTTTCCCCTTCCACATGGCCTCTAATTTCGCTGACAAATGATCTTCTGTTGTGTATGTAAATACTAAAACTTTGAAAATATTGCGGAGATGATATCATTAAATTCAGTTACACTCATATTTATGACTCATAGCGAGTATAGAACCGTCTAAAAACTTTTTTTTTTTGAACACATGCATACAAATATTCCACTTTAATTTCTACCTGCAACTGTTTCTCGGAAGAAGATTTAAACGTCAAATTCCCTAGTATCCAAGTTAAGCCTCGTTTCGAAAGAGACACAGAAGCTATAACTACAAGGTGCTTCCATATGTATGTTATAAACGCACATTTTAATGCTTTTGCATCGTGTTCAGGAAGTATCACGAATTACGGATGAGTACTCGTAACGCTTCCATGTACATGTCATTGTTAGGGTAAAATGAAGCAATAAAATTTTCCATTCTACCGCAACTCTCAACTCTAAAACTATCGTAGAAGAAAACATGAGAGTTCTGTGACAGCAATAAAAAGTTGGTTTATGTGTACATCAGAAATTCTCCCAATTCTTTTTTGTTTAAACATATCTCACAATTTGAGATGATGATATAGTGTGATTAAAGCTGTGGCACTATTATTACTGTAAAATGCATCAATGAGCGCAAGTGGAAGAAAAAGAGAAGTCAGTCAGGAGTCAGCCGCCTGTCTCACTGAAGATTGGAAGACAAATAGCTCTTGTTTCTAGGAGAGCCCATAAGCCTCGTTTGTAGTGAATGAAAAGCAGTGTAGTTGGCAAGTATAGAGTTCCAAGAAAGAAATTCTTTTGTCGCTTCAACCCATGAAAGCCATTTAATTCAGCTCTTAATTGAGCTCTCTGTCTCC
The DNA here is from genome assembly GCA_036850725.1 of Orchesella villosa. NCBI lineage: Eukaryota > Metazoa > Arthropoda > Collembola > Entomobryomorpha > Orchesellidae > Orchesella > Orchesella villosa. The sequence continues at coordinate 12,787 of JAANSM010000232.1, read as the reverse complement.
TAAAAACAGAGTGCTTACCTATGCTAATGCGCTCACTATTCGTATGTCTCATTTCCTTTCGAATGTTCTCAAACGATTTTTCATTCCGTATGACGAAAGCTGGTGTGAAAATCTCCGTCTGCTCTTTCATCGAGATGGGAGAGCAAGAGGGAAATGAGTATATATGAGGGTTAATTCGTATTCCTTTTTCTGTGCCACAGAGCAATGTGCAGAGAGCAAATATCCAATGATGGCAACGACGTTGTACATTTAATTTAAATCCTTTGTTTGTACATTTTCGATAGAATGATAATGTGGGTTTGAAACTGCATGTATTCATTCTTCTATTTCAAATACGCTGAAAATTATCGGTCTGTAGTGAATGCGGGCTCTACACGACAACGACTTGACAGCTATTGGCTGCCACATCATCATTTCACTACCTAATTTACCAATTTCTTGAGCAACAGTATCCAGTTTCATTTGATTTCAGCGCCAGCATATGGTTTTATAAATTGAATTTTATTTTCTTTGTTCTTTTTTTCGTAGGTTTCGTACGCAAGGCCAAGCAGTGAAGCTATAAAGGGAGCTAACCTGTATGTGAGTGGATTGCCGAAGAATTTGACTCAACAAGAGTTGGAAAGCTTATTCAGTCCATTCGGTCGCATTATTACATCTAGAATTTTATGCGACAACATCACGGGTAAGAGACGATGCCTCTTGCTCACAATGATTCTAGTCCACTTAAGGAAGGTGACAAGGCGTGGCGTGTAGCCTTATCCTAATACGTAGCCTTCAACTGAGCGTAGAGTTCCCATACAAAAAAAGCATTGCATACATTTCATTGTTGGCATCTGACATTATGGTGAGGACAGGAGCATGGGCAAACCGGACAGAACATGTTTAATACACAACATACTATTATGCAAAAATTGGAGTAGTAAATTTTTTTCAATTTGCAAAGTTGAGTTTTTATATGCTTTCAATTTATTTAGCAAATTTTTTATTATTGTAATGCTATTTCATTAGAACTTAGACAAAGTCCACTGCATAAATTATATTGCGAGACGGGATTAGAATTCTTTGGTCACCAGTGAGTAGTTAAAATGGCAATGGCAATGGCAATTGGGGTTAGATACATACAAACACTTCCTATTAATCCAATTTGAGGATAGCAAGCAGTTACAATAATATGCTATAGTAGGAATACAAAGGTGAATAGGTACATAGAATGAAATAGGCAAGATAGTTTTAGATAAAGAATGATCGTGATGTTGAGAAGCACTACTGAAACTGTCACATTGTCACGTATGACATGACATCCAAGCTTTTGAAAATTCAATTTCGACTTATCTTTTCCCTAAATCTTTTTTGAAGCCGGGTTTTAAAAAAATGCTCCCTGGAACTGGTGAAAGAGTGGGGAGTTTTTATTTTTTATAAATAAATTTTATTCAGCAACGAGCGTGATGAGAGTTGCTCGTCATTTATGTTATTGAATCAGACCTTAGTTCCTGTTTTTGCGGTGAATCGAGCAGGGCTTTAAATAATGAGATAACGAATGGAAGCACAGAGCACCCTCATTATATAGAATGTATCACTTAATTCTGCTTGTCGACATGGAATAATGCCGTCTTTTCCCGAAACTCGGAATATGCAGACACTGAGCGCTGCCGCAAATGATTTCCATCCTTTTATCGTAGAGCTCAGGATCGGATTACATGCTAACGACATCTTTCTTTGTTATCATTTTGCACTGCTGCTCTTCCTGCAAAGAATCAAACTAATTGGTCTCTCTCTCCTTTTCATTGAATTCCTTGAAACGGCATGCATTCTACATGCTCGTCATTGACTGTAAAACCGTTTACCACGAAACGCCAAGTTCAGAAATTCGGAAAGCCGTAGAATGACTGACTGATCATTATTATCAGTTGTAAAAAAAATCTTGCTTGCATTTGCAACCAACAGCCACCTTATGTAAAATATATATAAATATTTAATAGGATTGTTATTATTTGACCAAGCGGGAACCATTCATTACAATTGCGACCTCCTTTAGAAATTCACTTGGTTTTGGCAAATGTTTGCATGTGGCACTGTTGAGTTACTCGAAGCTCTACGGTATGTTTAGTTATGTAAAGGTAGATTGCTTTGTTTTTCACATTTTGTGCATGAAATTCATAAGTTGTAATTTGTTTGGCTCTTTTTTGTTGGTTAGAGATAGGAACAAAGTTATAACAAACAAATGTATCAATTTCATTCCATGAATTATACAAAAACACCTTCCAGTGAGCAAATGCATAAAAAAATATTTTGAAGTTAGTCACCTTATATTCCCTTCTCCTATCCTTACAAAATTAGGATTGAGTTACTTTATCTGTCATGATTTTTGTTTATAATTTTCACGTACGATATATTTCTTGTAGCTGGGGATGACGAAGCGGAATTTCCCTTACAGAGGAACATAAAAGAGGGTAAGCGATAATTGTTCGAGGAATATTTTGATGACCGAAAATAAATTGAAAATTGAAGATTTTTTTCGTAGTCCTTCGTTGTCTTTACAGGTTGATATTTGGTATAAGTGGATGAACAAAGAGCATTGTTAGATCTATGTTGCAATCTATATTTATCAGTTTTTATCATATATACAAAAGCCTTCGCTCGTTCGTTGTTCGTGGATTCGAGAGAAGGAAGAAAACATCGTGCAAAGGGTTCCCTTCTCGCTATAAAAAACAATTGCAGTCACAATGATTCAAATAGGCAATCGAGTGTCAGATAAATATCAATGATAACATGAAGGGTTTAAACCGCTTACTGATTTCGACCATACCTTATTTATTACACATAGGCCTTTTTAATTTTGTTTGCAGCAGATTCAGGTAGATGCTGAAATATGAGTTTTCTAATCATATTTTCATTTTTTTACTTAAATAAATGCTTCCTAGTTGTAAATATATATGTGCATGGCTTAACTGCAACAACAAAAGTGTGATTTTAAATATATAATGGATCTGACTGTCCTTTCGATTAAAAGGTGGAGGGTAAATTTTAAGGTCAATGAAACATTTTTGGACGAATTTATTTATTTATTTTGTTGCTCAATATTCTCAGCTTTTAGTTTTCATTTTGCAAATGGTCTGAGGTCTGATCTGACAAAAGGATCATTTCAGTACGTAGCGTTGAATATGAAGTCAAAAAAGACATGTCACGTCTAAGCTCATTTTAATCAAAATAACAAAAATAAATATCGAGAGCTAAGCAACAGTTTTTTAGTCAGAATCGCATAAGCAGTGTAGGTTTTATATCTGTAACATCGTTAGTTAGTGACATAATGACATACATGCCGTACAGGGTAAAACTGGACATTTGTAGATCTCATAAACATAAAGTATATTATCGTGAAGTTGTACACCTTGTAAGTATATGATGTGTGTAGTGTGTAACTATGTGAAAAAGTAAATCCTGACTATAATGTGTTTTTTGCCCATTTTGATTTCATCAGGCTTGTCGAAAGGCGTTGGATTCATTCGCTTTGACCAGCGGGTGGAGGCGGAGCGTGCAATACAGGAGCTGAATGGAACCATTCCAAAGGGCTCAACTGAGCCAGTGACAGTGAAATTCGCTAACAATCCCAGCAACAACACAAAAGCACTTCCACCGCTTGCAGCATATTTGGCAGCACCTCAAGCTGCTGCAGCAGCTCGACGCTTTGGTGGTCCAATCCACCATGCTACTGGCCGACTGCGGTACATACCACTTTCTCCACTTTCCAGGTGAGCTACTGCTGCAGCTCATCTCAGTTAGTCAAGAGCTCATTTGTACTTTCTAGGGAGCCAATGTAACTTTCTGGGAATGACTAAAGTTGACACAGAAAAGTTCTAGTATCAATAAGAAATTACAATATCCCACCAAAAAAGTTTAAGAAATTTATTTTTTTTCCTTTTCGTTTTATTCTTTTATGTAAAAAAGCAAATGAGTCATGACGATGAATTAATCAACAATGTCTCGAAATGAGCCAAAGTCATTCGAGAGGGGAACTGATGACAAAAAGAATTGCTTTGATTTTGTGCTCTTACTTAGTTTTCGTTTTTCGGGATATCTAAAAAATGAGGAAAGACTGAATTTAACATTAATTGTGTTTAATTTAGTTTCCATCCTACAACAATGATCGCAAGATGAATTCGATTTCTGCTGCTTTCATGCAGTCTTTTCTTTCTCTTTTCTAATTCTTTTCGAACAAAATTTATCTTTTTCCTCTAAATTATCGAATCGTTTCACTGTGCGCATTTTTTTATACTTTTCCTCTTTTTACTTAAATCAAACTGACAATCATTCCGATGGTTGAGTAGAAAAGCTACACGCATTCTATTATGAGTTCATATATATTGTATATGTGTTTATAAAAAAAATCAAGCTGACTGAGCTGGGGAGCAACAATAGCTGCATTTTTTTAATTTCAAATATTATTTCCTTGGTATTTGACAGTTGTTGTTCGAGAAGTAACCAATTTATATTTGATCCACGGACATTATCAAACAAGAACGTAATCGTTTGCATACTGATTTCAAACACTGTGCATATATAAATCTCATATAACGACGTTCATTTGATTACTCTCATACAAAACATTTGAGCTGGGATCGTTAAGAAGTGATTGCTTATACCGCTTGGCAGTTTGTAGTTTCTTCTTCTTATGCTCCCTATTGTAGTTGATTAAGTGTAAGCTTTGCTCGCATTTACGGTAGTATTCATTATGACTAGCGTACATGCGTAGTTGTAAGATTGCATACAAATACGAATTCTTAAACACGTGATTAGAATACTTGGGTTTTACAAATGAGAAACTTCATTTTAAAATGTCTTACACTAGCATTCAACCAAAGCTGACAGGATTCCAGATACAAATTATATCAATCAGCCCATCCAGTAGGTTGTCCTTAAACGAAAAAAATATATAATTATATGACACTTTGGGGATGAGCGTCAATCAGCATGACACAGAGAAAATGAGTATCAGTTTCTCTCTTTTTCAATTACATGTTTTTGCTGAATTTTTAGCTACTTTTCTATCTCATTCCTTTTTCATGTCACGGCCAAATGATAATTGTAGAAAAAAATAATTTTTAACAGCACACCACTCTAAATATATATAATATACGTTTGCCGTATTTTGCATGTGGAAAATTTTTGCAGAATCCTTTTTGATCGGAATGTCTCATTATTTATTAACAACTGAAGGCCGTCTATCTGGTCTCCCTTGACTCTTCAATTTGCCATATGTATACTTTCTTGTAATGACAGTTAATTTTTTTCACATTCTTTAAAGCGGTGATCACTTCACAAATTATCAACCCCCTCACAAAATTGTTTGTGATTATAATTTTAGTAAATTTTTCAAATCCATGCTTTCCAATACTTTTTTGATTATATTAAAACACATAATAATATTATGACTTGGCTGTATGCAGTTCTCTACGTGTTTATGAATTACAAAATTATGATTTGTTCTTGTTACACTGGGAATGAAACTGTACTGTTTTCATAAGAGCCTGTAAAATGTTGCTGTCATGATTCTATATTTGTTATGATCAATTATAAGTAATTGATTGATCTGTTGTTGATTTTGGTTCTTACCTTGCTTTTCTCTCTGTTTGATTTTTAGCACTGGCAAGGCCATGCTGGCCATAAACAAAGGGTTGCAGAGGTCAGTATCAAATCTTTTTTCAGTTTTATCTCTTCATTTCGGGTAAAACAAACAAACAAAAACAACTAATTATAATTTTTCCATCACTCATTCGTTTATCGCTCGTCCGCAGTTATTTCTCTCTGTCTCTCTTTCGAATCTCTGTTTCACTTTTTATCATCTCTACAGCTCGTTGTATCAATTATATCTACCTCTACATATCGTTACGTATTTTATAGAGCATCTTGTCCTTCCAACCGTACTTGATAATAAAAAATTCTTCTCGTCTTCTGGAAACTTGTTCGTTCGTTTACTCTCTCTCTCTATTCACTATAATTTTGGCTAGTAAATATATGTTTATAAAATTTATACAAATTCTTATATGTACCAAACATTTTTATAACATTACACTGTTAATAATCCTAATGTTATCTAGTTTCTAAATGTTGATCCTGTGTATTATTATTTATTTTTACAATTTCTTAATTGTTGTTTAAACGTAAGTACCCGCAAGCCTTGCTCAAACTATTTCACATTTAATTGTATTATGTATGTAGGCTAAAATCTATTTCCGCTTTACTTTTCAAAACTCTGGTTAGTCCTCCAAATGTTTATACTTTAATATGCTGTGTATACGTACATATACATAGCATTTTCAACTGGGATATAAGCACTCTGTCGCATGATTTTTTGTAAAATAATGGCTTCAATCTTTGTACGTATGACGTACATAAATGTTATACGTGTTTGTTCATACACACTAAGGGGAACACCTCATCATTGTCATCATTTCTCTATGGTATCTATAGCATACTGGACGGAAAGGATTTTATGTGATAACGATGATGAGTGAACTATTATTCGTATTGATACTGGTGAAGAGAAATTAATATATAAAAATAGCTGTAGAATGAGCAAGTTGAATGGTTGAATAGAATCTATTCTACTGGAAGGACTACTTGTGGAAAAATATGTAAAATTTGATCTCAGGGCTCAGGTTTGACAACAAAGGTTGAATAATATGTGGTTAGGATGGTGATGGTAGGAAAAAAAGTGTGCTAAACGAACAGATTCAGTGTATACATCGTTGTTATTATAAGCAAATGGTCTAAAACTGGGTAAAATGGTAAAATTGAAAAGAAGCGCTCTCTAATTGGTAATTGTATTTGATTGAAATTGATTGCAGGTACTCACCACTTGCTGGAGATCTTCTTGCAAACACAGTCATTCCAGGAAATGCGATGAATGGAGCGGGATGGTGTATTTTTGTGTACAACCTCGCCCCAGAAACTGAAGAAAATGTCCTGTGGCAGTTGTTCGGACCCTTCGGTGCAGTACAAAGTGTGAAAGTGATTCGAGATTTACAGACAAACAAGTGCAAAGGCTTTGGATTTGTGACGATGACCAACTATGACGAGGCTGTGGTTGCCATTCAATCCCTGAATGGATACACATTGGGCAACCGGGTGTTGCAAGTTTCATTTAAAACTAACAAAACAAAAACCGCATAATTTTGATGAGCGACTCGTATTTTTAAAAGAGAAAGCAACTAGTAGGCAACTATTCACTTTACAAAGTCCAAAGAGTCAGAATTATTTCTAGTCATCCACCAAATTTTTTCGTTATTTGAGGGAAAGCAAAGAGAAAGCTCCAATTTTCCGTTGTCAAAGAAATTTCTTGTGTATGTATCAACTAAAGATATTTAGATATTTACAGAGTCTGGAATTTGAGAATTATATTCTGTACTCAGTGGATTACGGATCTATATGCAATGCAAAGAGCAGATTTTCAATTTTTCAAATTTAAGTCGAAACAAAGGCATACATACATTCATACCTTCATATTCAACAAACCAAATGAAATATATTGAGAAAGTTGGTACTCTACCTACTATACTTAGATGTACTAAATTTGAACAGCAAAGAAATTCAATACTTCTGTAACTTATAGAAACGAAATATGTTTGTAATTTCCAAACAAGATACAACGGAAAACGGAAAGCGTAGGATGTTTTTATCCCCAAAGGCTGCAAAGCGTTTACTTATTCTACTATCTATTAATTGCTTTACAAAACTCTAAATTTACAGACATCTTCCGGATGTATTCAGTCAGTGTTGTTTTATATATCATCTTAGGAGATGTATTGAAATTTAAAAATGTAACTCAACCCAAAAAACACGGTGTATTGACACAGAAATTTAACTAAGTTATGATGGTGAAAACGTGATTTGTGAAATAAGATCCAACAACAAAAGGAAATCCAGTCCACACAAGGACAAACAGAATAACATTTAATTATTTATATATATATATACCATACATATATACATATACCCATACAACGTGTGTGGAATGAAACATTTATTATATTATATTACACTAAATTATGATTAATTATGATGATTAAATTTTTAATACCAGCTATATATATACATATATATACAATCTATATAAATGTATACACAAATTACATTCTATAAACATTACAGTTTACAATTACATTACATCCACACATCTTGAATTATATTTCAATTTTAAAGAATATTCTTGTGAAAAAATATCCTTTTCATATACTTATTAATTGTAATGATAATTTTCAAACTGAAGGATGAAAAAAGAAAAGTTCTATTGTATGTGTATTTGCTCTCTATATTGTTGTTACTAGCAGTTTTATCCCTTATATATATTAACGTTATCTTAAAAGTATTTTAGGAGTTGTATTACTTAAATTAAATAATTCTACACAACTTTATCCACTCTCTTTAAGCTATAATTATATTGTAATCTTATACATTTATCATGCACGTTCCTTGTATTTATCTTACAGCGTTTTCAACATTATCCTTGTCATTATTGTTGTATTATTATATTTACTAACTTACTTACGTACTACATGATTATATTGATATTATACACACGTCTAATTATTGTGTACATCGTGTTACGACTAACTACAAATGATTAATTACTGAATCATATATATATATTCATTCACCGTTTGAATAACTAGGAGAAAAAAAACAGACATCCGTACTTAATTGCTCTCAACTCGTTTCCTTGAGTTAAATTGTATAAAAAAAGTATGTACTTAGATTGTTCAAATCCAATCAGGCATGGATGATTCGAATGATATTCTTTAATAACCGATACACCTCCTCTCCCCCCATTGAAAACATGGGAGACACACAAAAACAGTCACAAAACACAATTTAGTATCTTCATCATGTCAGGTTTACCATAGTTTTCCCTTCCGCATTCGTATACTACTGTTTTCGAGTCGACTTATCATTGCTACTAGATTTGTCCCGTTGTGTGACGATAAGGAAGCGAGTATCGACATAAATATTTGTGCACAAATCATCATCAAGATGATGCCATTACTCATGCATAATATGTAAACCTTGTTATCAATCTGAATGGAACTATTAATTTGACCTGGATGAATCTCATAGTCACATGACACGATTCGGTTCTCCGTAAAAAAAAGAAAATAACTTTTTTAAGACAAAATACTATTACACTAGCTAGTTAATCACACACAGAGAGAGAGTAGTGTAATTATTCAAAGCATTCAATTGATTCCTAGTAACTGATGAGAATGCTCAACTGATATACGGAACTGAGCATACATACGGAAAAATTGATATTGGCGGTATAAGTAAGGAAAGGTTTTATTCTTCTGTGTCAGTGATTGAAGAAATGACTATGACTGCATTACGAGAAAAGTCGTGAATGAACTCATTTTTGAAAAAAGCGGGCCTGTTAGAAAACTTTTAATATACATAAATACATATATATATATATATATCTATACAAGTCGGAGGAATTTCATTTGTAAAATATATTGTCATATTTGGAGAAATATATTTACATATAAAAATAATACGTACATAATTATTCATCGAGTAGATTTTACATGTTCCTTAAATATATAAATAAATCTTTGTAGTAGGAACTGTCATAACGATATATTGTTATTATGTGAAAAAAATAGGCAACTTTGAGATTCATGCAACTGGAGTCAATCCAGGCACGCACATACATTTACAGAACAAAAAAAAGCTTTACATTTATATAGTGAACGTCAAAACTGTTCAACCATTTTCATTATTCTAGGTACTACTCACGTTTCACAATTTACATGCATATTAGCTTGCGTCTAATTTTTTATAGTTAAAGTGTAATGATTGTATCTAATTCTTAACTCACCGGGTTCTGATGAACTGTTCCGTACTCATTGCTATACACGCATGAAAACATGAAAACCATTGGGATTTTTAAAAAATTCCTTAGCATGATGAGTTGCACAGTCAACAGTTCAAGATGTGTGTGTGTGTGTGTCTCAAATAAAAAGAATGTTTAGCAAACGGCAACACCGGTAGGCTTTTACTGTTTGAAATTGGTTACATACATAACATTTTGCTTCACCTAGTCACGCCTGAAAAACCTAGTCATTGTCTCTACAAAATATACAAAAAAGTTAACATTTTGTTCACAAGTCAGTATATACATACAAATACGTAATTACTTTAGTTTACATGTGTATATATTCTTATTCTATTGATTCTTATATCTGCATTTTTGGCGACGAAAAAATTATACAAATGGCTTACCAGGCTGTTGAAAGATTTTCTTAATAAATCGTACATATCTCGCCACCTAGGATAATGTATGCATTTATATATTAGTGCACCGTACTAACTTACAATTAAATAACTTATATAAATAACGTGAATGTGTTGTTGTTTAGAAACAAAATTAATTATGCGTCTTTTACATATTCAAATTCGAATTATTTATCAACATTAACATACCAATGCGATAGTTGACAGTTTTCATTAGGACGACAAAGACGAGAAAATTGAAACTATGCCTCAGTTGAACACTACATAATCTTCATGCCCAATCATCATAATATTGTTAGTTTAACGGCAACCATTCATCCGGTAAAGACCAACAGCGTGAACTTTTAGTAGTGGTTTAGTAAAGAAGATAGCAAAGACTATTTTGAAAGATCAGATCATCAGAGGCAAAAGGTGTAGAGCACGCATGCTTGTCTATATAGTTCATGATGATTGCATTTTAAAATACAAATATTAAGTGAAACGTTTATTCTGTATTACATACTACCATTAACATTAATTAACATTGCTTCTGTACTTTAGCAAACAGTTCCTTGTGTGAGTTCCCTTGCTTTAGGTTAGATAGACTGTATTATTATAATTAGCACTTGGTTTAGTATTTTTGTGATAGTTTCTATTTTCGACGAAAAAAAATCGATTGATTATGTGAATTAGAGTTTGTTTGGGTGTACATTACATTATTCCTGTGTATCATCTTAAACTCTCAGTGAGTAGTTAAACACACTATTTAAAACACATGGACTGGCACTAAGAAAATGGCAACCTTGTAAGATATCCCTAGCAATAGGGTGTATGATGGTGGGAAGAAGGAAGGATAATTCCAAAATAGTATCACGTAACATATATATCTAATTAATTTTACACGTATATTATTATATTTATTCATAAACGTTATAACGCATTCTGTTTTTTCTAGAAAGATTGTAGAGCCGAGCAGAAATTTTATTTAAATCTTACGAATTGTTTATTAAAGTAGAATAGAATTTTTTATGGATTTAAGTTAGCACATAAAACAATTTATTCCTTAAACTGTATTACATACTGCACGTTACTTTTGCCTAGATATATATATATATATATATTATTTATGATGATATGCGATATTATCAGTATAAAATATGTGTTGATTTCTATATTTTATTATTGAATGGTTCGATTCTATAAAAATTTTGATTTGAGTACTTAATCCAACGTGAGAAAATACGGATCCTTTAAGAAGGAAATAAGTTTCGGTAACGCATTGGAAACGTATGTGTTGATGAAATTGAGAAATAATGAAACTACTATATAAGTTATGTCTTATGTACAGATTTCTGCTTTCTTAATGTGTCTAGAATCACTCATTCATTTCCAAGCGATTCTCAAAATCCCAAATAATATATATAAATATATATATATATATTCTTAGGTATCCAACTTCCGTGCCATTTCAAGTGTCACAAATTGTAACGTTTGTGTCAATATGTAATCGAAACCACAAACTGTCGGTATTGAATGTGTCCGTTTTTTGAAAAAAACGACGAGTTGAAGATGTATACGGTGAATGCAAAAAAAAACATTATTATGCAACATTTTGAATGCTGAATTTTTCTGCAATTTTTGATGCTACATTAATAATATAATTTGACAACCGGAAGTTCGAACTTAAGAACAAGTTGCTGTGTGCTGAAGTTGCATTTGTTTTTGTGGTGTTATCTACTTAAATATGTATATTATGTAATGGATTTCATTATGCTTGAAGGTAAAACATTGACTATATCTTATTTTATGATTTAAAACTGGTTATTTAATTACTAAAAAAACTATTAAGTTTATCATTGTTACCCTTAAATATTGTTTAAGCTGTTCCTTCTTTTTAAGAATTTCATTTTTGTTGGTTTGCATTCTACTTATTAATTAACGATTAATATTAAATTCTAATTGCTGCCAGAAAATTTGAAAGTCCTTGATTTGTTGTCCGTTATTGGATCATTATAGATGTTTTCTTTGTGGGCTTGTTGTCTCTTTGACTTGACTTCTTTTCTTTTTTTATGCAAGAAACTGCAGTCGACTTGGCGACATTTGCACGAATCATTTATGTGGTAGATACGTTTATAGGAGTTTGCTATCTATACATAATGCTACATTGTCAGTCTTTGCCGTTACACCTATTTTTCGTTGGATTATAAATGTACAGTTCAAAGCATTTCGCAATTTACCGACAGGTGTGTAACTATTATGTACATCATAAAAATATGGCTACGCATCGGAAAAATACAAAAACATTCCAATCACAACCCTTCTTAACTAAAACTAGTACCGACTTGCCAAATAAGCAGAACTACAACATCAAAATGGTAACTACCAAATGAAATATATCATTTTAAAGGCCACAAACTAATAAGCGTAGTCCTTCCCTTCCGTTTAGAACACACGCATACCTCGATAAGTCTAACTTAGTATCGAATACAAACAGTTTAATGGATTCAGAGTGTAGCTGTCAAAC